>JAKSZP010000530.1:0-63663 GCA_022478985.1 Massospora cicadina
ACACAGGGCTCAAACAAGGGGATACCCTCAGCCCACTGCTATACAATTTCAGCTTTGACCCGCTCCTCCAAGTAACTGACTCACGTCTCATGGGGATAACCGCACAAGGACAACCAACAGTCAAGTTGCTGGCCTTTGCAGATGACTGCGTAGCAGGTATAGCAAACAATGAAGATTCCCGACAGCTGAAACACACTCTAGAGGAATACGCCAAGGTGAGCAATGCATCACTCAACAAAAGGAAGACAGAAATCATCCTCTTGGGCAAATACACAAACAATTGGGCCACAACATCAGAACCTCACACCAACACTCGAAGAAAAACCCAATTATATTACCCTTTGCAACTCCTCCCACCACCACTCCTGTCTGACACCTTGGAATCTGGCTAGAATCAGGGGGATATGCTAATGAGACAATGGAAAGTAACCTGTTACAACGGGTATCCAAACGCGTCGCCTCCCTCAAGGGAAGAACCCCAGTACTAACAGGACGAGTTACAGTTGCTAACTCGCTCATCCTCCCAATACTGTGGTACCAGGCCCATGCGATAGCCTTCTCACCTACCTTTATAACCTCAATTAGCGCGCTTATCCAGGGCTGGCTGCGGCCTGGCTCTCATCCTCCTATACGGATGGAAACACTACTTGGACCACGCTCAAGTGGAGGCATGGGACTAATAGATTTTGAGAGCCATGCCAATCACATCCTAGGTACCTGGATAAAGGAAATCCTTGCTCCAGACCTCCCACAACAACATTGGTCCAGAGCAGAAAGGACTAACTTTGCACAGGCGCTCAAATTAACCAACCCACATAGTCCACCCAGACTACTTTCATACCTTGCCAAGCACCCTACTGCAACGGGTCCACATGGAACCTCCCCTCATTTCAAACATATCCTCTGAACTATCCGCCGTATGGGATGGACCATAGAGAACATGGGTACTATACAGGGAAGGGGACGACCCAGCCCCCAATTCAAATTAAGAAACCCAGAAAACCACCCCCAGAGGGATATGCTCGCAACAACCCCAAGCATAGCTAGGATAAAATACCTAGATATGCTGGACATTCCCTATGATTTAACCACACAGAAAGCAATGTGGAAAATGACACACCACCCACTCCTACAACCAAGGATAAGAGCAAAATCCTGGCGCTGTTTGAGAAGGACCTATAGGATGGCAGACTGCTCCAACTCCCTCCACAAAGCATGTGCAGTATGTGGAGGGGAGGGATCCCTACATCACCGCCTAGAAACATGCCCCCCAACCAAAGCTATATGGCAGGAAGTCGCACGCCTGCTCAAGATTCAAAACGAACAGGAATTCTCAATATCAAAGAGTATCTTCGCGCTCCAGATCGAGTCACCAATCCCAACTACACTCCGCTCCCTAATAATACCCATTGCAATGTGGACAATACACACGATTGCATTAGATGCGTTCAAGGGCACGGTCTCAACCATTCATGGGATTATTAACAGATTCCATGTCCACTTACTAGAGCACTTTCAAGCCTGGCTCTATGGATATATGAGACCAAGACAAAAAGCGCTCATAGAATCATGGTTCCCACTCTGGTTCCTCCACACAGACCCTTTCCTTCACACCTGCTCCATAGCAGGGGAAACCCCCTCAGAGTAATGCACCACCCCCCCATACCTGGCAGTCCCGCTGGCAACGGGGTAACTTGAGTACCCTGGGGTGCCCACTTTTATATTTCTTAGTTAATCTCTTAGTTTCACATATATTCGGTAATGTCTGTCCCTGGTCAGCTTACCTCAGTTTATTATTTTTTTTTGAATTACCGTTAGTCATTTAATTGGTAGCTATTGCCAATCAACAGACTGTAAACTAACAATTAACATAAATCTTAAACTATAAGTCATTATATATGAACCAATTACTAAAGTATTAAAGTAAAACTTAATCTAAGCCAAACAAAGTATTGTGGTAATATTAAATTTCAAACAGAATCTTAACTAAAATTCACCATACATTATCAAAGTACAATGTGAAAATTATAACAGAACAAAGTAACTATATGTTATCTAAATGTCATTTAATAATATTTATGCTTACTTACAAGGATATGATATGAATTAAATTTTAATGTTTAGAATATAACTCACCATTAAATTTTAGTTTTTGTTCTAATTGATCACAATGATCTCAAATCTTCAAACCAAGACAATTGACTACCACAATGATTAATTACAAATACCTCAATTGTAAAGGCCAATCAGCTAAAAAGTTCAGAGATCACTTTGACTTGATAAAAATAAGCTCAAGGCTGATAGTTATAATAGTCCTCTATCTTGTGGTTTTAACTCCTTAGTGATAATAACTATTGGAGAAATTGACATGACTTAGAAATAGGCATAACCTATTGCCATACTAGTCGGTTGCCAAATTAGTTACTAAAATCTTTTTTATAAAAATAAAATTATTGATTTCAATCACCGTTTTTGCATTCTAGCCAAGAATAAGAATGGAAAGAAAAGATTTTGACAGGAAAACCACTATTGAATCAAATATTATAAATATAGGCTACAACAAAAGTTACAGACTCTACCACATAGCTGAAATCACAAATAAACCTTGTGTGAACCCAGGAAGAAAAAGACGAGCAGCCTTAACAATTAGTATAAGATTTGCGATGATGAGGCCATGAAGAAAAAGAAGAGAATATATTTAAGAGGATTGGCTAGCATTGCAACTCTGCTGGTATAGAAGAGACCTGAGAAAGACCATGAACTGGGCTGTAGTGTGACTTTAAACAATAGAGAGAGAAATTATATAATCATTTGCTGTTCTAATTTTATAATATACAAAATCAAGGGATGGAAATTGTCATGTTGCCTTTCCATTGTATTAGTGGTACCTAAACCTGCGAAACCTTCCACTGGATTAAAAACATTAATAAATCATTATCTTCCAGAAATGCAATAGTGGTGCTCACTACAGGGTGTCACAGAGCTGGCTAGTGTAATTGAGACTAGCCTGTCAATCAGGGTGCATGAACAATCAGAAAGAAAACCAGAATTCTGGGTGGATAGCTGTCCATAAGACCTTATAATTGTTGGGGAGAGAAGTTATTGTGGGACAGCAGCTGATGACCATCATTACCACCATTCCTATCAATAGCTAAGCTGTAGATGCCTCATTGGCTGCAGGTTCCGCCGCTGTTAGTTCTTTTGGACTCATTGTGCCCAAATTCACTGTGGTGCCATGGGTTGTTGAGCGCATGGTGAAGCCACAAAACTTTATGCAATGAAAGAAAACCCTTTAACAGAAAAGGCACATCCTGACGCCAGATAGCGTCCAAAAGTGGAGATATCCCCCTAAGAGGCCAAGGAGTTGAAATCCCCATTTGAGGAGGAAGGTCAGCAATGTGTTGAAGATGGTCACCAAGTACCAGTCATTGCATACCCCGGGGAACATGTAACTTCATGAGTAGTTACTTATAAAAAAATTTAAAGTTGGAAATTTTGAGCCAAAATTGGTTTATTGACAAAATTGGAATATTAACTAATAACTGTACCTGTGGGGACAGTTGTTTAAAGTACTAAGGGCTTGAGGAATAAGCATATGTTGCATGAAACTAAGGTAGCATGATCCCATTTGATTCTGGCAGATTGTGATTTTACAACTATTTGATGATAAATTAATCTCCAACGAGATGAATAACTATCACTCAAATTTTCCACTAAAATTTCCTCCCAGTGTAATTCCTCATGGCAGTCAGTGACACTTCATACCGCGGGCAACTGGTTGCGCCCATGGCCAGGTCACATAGGGGCGATCCCACTGGGCATCAAATGGATTTGACACCCTTGAACCCACTGGGGTGGACCCTCCTACTGCGGAAGGGAAACACACTAGTGGGGTTTCAAGCCAACCATACCGTGACTAGCTCAATTCCACTGCACCTCAATTTTTTTAATTTACTATTCCCCTCCTCAGGTCCCAAAACTATTGTAGGGGAGCGATGCCCTCCACTTTGTAAGTCTAGAGCACCCCCTGTGCCTCGATCAAGCAGAATTTCCATTGTGCACTAAAGGGGTAAAGAATGCAGCTGTCCCCCTCATAACCCAGGGCGATTGGCCCATGTGGTAAATGAGAGGTGGGTGATAGCATACTCCCTCAAGATTGCATCTTTTCCCCTATCTTACCATGCAAGATCTGCTGCAGTGGATTAGGGAGGTGTGCATGAAGGAGGCCATGAGAGGACAATGCCAGAAGGAAAGTGGCGAGCACCTATCCTCAGAAATAATTTTGGGTTCTGCTGAAGAGACGAAAAAGCTAACTAGATTGAAGGGCTTAACTATGGTGGGGTTGAGAGCAACAAATTACTTTGATACCTGTTAGGATCAGCCCTATGCAGCCTGGCCATAAGTGCAAACAATCACCTGCCAAATTGAAGTGTCACCAATATGCAAGTGGAACCATGGTGGGAGGAAAAACTATGTGGAAAAGTAAAGAAAGAATCAGCTGGCCAGTGGAGTTTTGATTAGTGTTAAGTTGTTAAAAAATTTCATTCCGCTAAAATCAATTAGGATCACAATAAACTCGTTCTTACATTCCAATTTATTCCCCTAAGCCCTCTAGTACTCAAAACTACTTTCCCTCACTATAACAGTTGTCAGTCAATTCTCAATAGATTTGTTTAATAAAAAATAAATTCCCCTTCCAAACCCAATTTTCCAGTTCTATATTTTTTCCATATTCTGTCACAGCTGCTACCCAGTACCATGTTTTCAGGGTTGCGCAATAACTTGGCCTTAGTGGCCATTCTCACAACGTTGCTGCCTACCCTCCATAGATGGGATTACCAAGTCAGTGGCTTGTTGGGGGTGTTCACGCTTCTGGACTCCCTCTAACATCACGATGTCCCGCTTATTTTTGAGATTTTTCTTTTCACTGGGTGAGGTTACATGACCTCACTGTTCGCTTGATAACCAGTGGCTCCTTAGTGCATCCAGGGCCCTCCGTGGGTCCTAAGGAGTAATGTGGCTGGATTTGCTGCCACCATGGTGGCCACAGTTTGGTTACTAGTAGAAATGGTAGTGATGTTGGTCATCAGTTGTTGCCCCCTCTGATAACTTCATTCCCCGCCTGCCACCAGGTCATTTGGGTGGCAATGCCCTGGCATTATGGGTTGCTTTTTGGGTGCTCACATAACCCAACTTGAAGGCCAGTCTCAATTTCATTTGCCAAATCCATAACATAATTGGCCAACCATTAATGTCCGCCATTTCATCCCTTCTATTTGAAGTTTATGATGCAATGCTCTTAGTTTACCACATGAGCCTTCAGTCAATGATTATTCTGGTGCTGTTTGTGTGGTTAGTTGTTGTGTTTGTTTGTCTGCTGCATGGTGGTGGGGGAACTCCTGACTGAGTATTTTGTCCCAAAGCTCCAGTTCTGGTGTCATCCCACCCTTGGGGGTGGGCTCTTCTGTCCCATCCATAGAGATTAAAAACCAGGTGTTGGACGCCCTCACAGAGCTTCAATAGTATTTTCAGCAAACAAAATGTCTTCAGCCTCTCTGATGGATGCGCAGTGAAGCGTGGCTTTGTTGGACGCCTTAGAGGGTGATGCTCGCTGATGGGTGCAAAGAGTCTAATGCTCGCTGATGGGTGCACAGAGTCTAATGCTTGGCCAATTAAGTGGGGGTTCTGACACCATTAATTATGCTGGTGTTGTCAGTTGTGCAGGCGCTGATATCATGATCAGTTCTCCTGAACCAGTTTTTTTCGCTGGGCACTGAAGTGTACAATCTAATATCGTTTGGAAGCTTTCCGTGACAAGGCCCCTGGATTTGGGCTCCCATTGGACATAGTAGCGGCAGTTTTTGTGCTTCTTTAGACCCCATGTCCGCTAATCATACCACCTAAGACATTCAGATGGGTTCTCTGGATAAGATGTGCATGACAGCAGTCTCCATTGGTGCTACACTCTGGCAGGTGTTGAGCGGGGTGGGGGGTGCCAGTAAAAAGACTACCTACCAAATTTTTTAAAAGGATTGTTGACTAATAGCTATGTGCTCATTGTCATTTGACCAGCATCTCAGTATAAGCCAAGCTTCTGGGGTATGTGTGTTGGTTCTGGAGGATGCTGCATTGTCTCATTGTACTAGTGTTGCATTTTCCTCTGCCCTGGCGTCAGTTGGTGAGGTGGTTCCTGATCTGGAATGGGTGCTGTTTAAGCCTATGGGCTTTGCTGTTTGTTTACAAACAATTTAACCCTAATTGATAACTGCACAGGTTCGGTATTTGCACTCTATGCATTGTCTGATGATATATGATATACGCTTGATAATAGTATAAAGAATATTATCAATAGTTGAATAGATAACCAGTTTAAGTCCAACGCTTGACCAGTATTCCTCCTCAAAATACTCTAAATGTCCTCATTAGGGATTTATACCCTTATCCGACTAACTTGATCCACGCTCAGATACTAGTTTATGGCCTTTCCTCTGGTGACACGAAGTTGGCAGCAATTCCCATCTCAGCTCAGCGTCTCTTCTAAAGATCCTTGATCCTTACTCTTTATCCTTCTAAAGAGTCCCCAATTAAGGCACACAGCAATTTTTACTGAAGATGAATTGAACTAAAATTAATAATAAATTCTGCTAAAGTCTGTTTTTTATCAAATGAATTATCAGGGGAATTTATAGAGAAAATTCTGCGCCATAACCCTCAGCTGGTGCCTCAGCCTTGAAATGGCAGCCATTGCCGTTGAATTACCCTTTTTTGTCTCATCAGCAATGGTCTTCCCCATACTGGTTAAGATTCTTTCATTGGACATCCTCGGGACCTAAAAAAAGAAGAGTAAGCAAACGTGTCCCTAACATTTTCTAATCAATCCCAGCAAATCAATAATACTTGGTGAGTGACCTGCTTAGTTAATGGTACTTGTTACCCATTATGGCAGGTTGCTAACCAATTGGTCGATTCACTAGTTGCAGGTGACATCACTCACCTCACAACTTGCCCCTTAAATTCCCAATTGGTTGGTGATGAAACCCAACTGACCCCAATTGGTACACCTGATAGTTAATCATCAATCAACTATCAGATGTCCTCATTTCATCAGCAACTCTGCCTGATGAGATCTTAAGCATTCACCAGGATTGATCCTTAACAGATCTAAACCAGGTTAATTACCTAAAATCCCCCAAACATTATTAGCCTAAAATTGGGGTCAACCATTATCCAATTCATTCACTATAGGGAATTATCCCCAAGAAATCCATGGTAACCTAGACAGCTGGAAAGGTGGGGCAAAAATTCCAACACATACCCCCTCTTGCCTAGATTTTTATCGAGAATAGGATTGGGAAAGGAGAATACCGCCTCAGATGCCAGGTTAAATATTTCTTGGGTTCTAGCGGAGCATAGTCAATCTGTACTTAACGCTGCTCAGGAAAACCTTTGGCATGTGGTTCTCTTCCTCTTCCTCCTCGCTACTGCCTACTCAGAGCACGGTCCCCACAACTTTCTGTCATACTGAGCTGATCAATTTACTCATGATGATACTGACCCTGGGATCTGGTTCCCCCCATCAGGGCATATGACCCACTGTCATATTCAGGATTATTGGTCCGGTGTTCTCAATTTCCTGATTCTCCTCCTTGTCCTCAACAGGAGACATTGCCGTTGTTGTTTGTTTTGTGGCGCAATTTAGATTGCTCATTTATATTTACTCTTGTTTTTTATCATAATAACCTCTTGGCTCATATCAATCTTAATCTTTCTCTGGAGAGCTTATCCCATTAATTTTTAGATCAATTTATTTTCAAAATTAGAGCTTAATTGATTCCAAAGTGCATAATGTCAACTATAATAAAAGTCCAAAATTCCCCCTCTCATACAGCTCATATGTCAAACTTGGAATCTCAGTACCAACAACTGCTTGACAGCATGTCTGATAAAGAACTTAGGCTCTTCCACCTGATGAGTTGATCTGCACAACTAAATCTCTTCTATGGTCCCCCTAGGACTCATACTCTTTGTCAAGTACCCATTGTCAGTACTTCCATGGAATTACTAGAAACAGTATCCAACCCCAGAAAAACCAGGTTAGTAATTGTCTTGAATGACTCATGACCAATCAAAACACTTTCATTGTTTCCTGAGTTAGATTTTGAAACTCTCCTGGATTCAGCTCCATTCGCAGATACTCCTACAATCATTGTCAAACCTCTTGAAGCAATGCCCTCTGCTCTTGAAAATTATTCCTCGCCAGATTGGACTTGATTCCAGAGCTCAATTTCCAACTTGGCCAGTTTTATAAACAAGCTGTTCTGTCAACTGAACTAGCCATTGAAAACTGCAAACATTTCAAACTCCCCTATGAAGAATTTAGGACCTGAGTAACTGAGGCTCTATCCATAGCTCTGAACCCATCTGATCTTGAAAACACCTAGATCAAGATGTTGCAGCCTATTCTCTTCGCTTTGCTGGACAAGTTCTTTGAAGTTGGGAAGAAGCTTCCAGCCTCTCCTGGCTTCCATTGCTCATTCTTCTTTCACTTCCATGAAGCTTGTAGTCGTTGTCTGCAGGATGATATCCGCTCCATGCACAACTATCTCATTTCTGGCACGTCCCATAAGTACCTTCCCCTTATGACTTTGATTAGGGGCATGATTCAGCAACCCCCGCCTAGTATCCCTTGCTTGATGCCAGCTCATATGTCCAATGTTCCTGACGAAGCCCATCAACAAGCGCTCAAGACCAATTTTCCAGCTCTGGTGACATATTGGGATTACTCAGGGTTATTTGCTGACTGCCTCTTCTTGTTCTTTTGTTTCCCTCCCCAATTTAGGTTATCACGTTTGGAAAGTATCAATATTTTCATCTCTCTTACCATAGTTGCATTATTGCAGGGATCAGCCTCCAATCAACAAACTTGGCTTTAAGTAGGTCTAGCCCTTGATAGTATCTGATCTCACATCTATTTTGATGGTTTGTTTACTCCTACTGAAGTACATCCTCCCTCCCCCAAGAGGCGACATAGGCAGAATCATCCCCAAGGCGAGGATAGCCAATAAAAAAATTATAAAAATATGTCTTTTTTTCTGTGCGTTTTAATTATTTTTCCCGCTAAATTTTTATCAATCTTTATATTTTTTCTTCTTTTTATATGGGACATGACCTTCACTCAGTTCAGCGGTCCATCTTTTTTATTTATTCCCCCAAACTGGTTCCAAGGTATACTTAGACCTACCAGTTTTCTTTGGATCAGAGGTCTTATTTTTTTAATTTATTGCGGGGAAGGCCGACCATGGGACAGACACTTCCAAATATGACTCAGAAGAGACAAAACTTAGTACCAGGAAAGGCACCCCAGAGAAGCGATGCTATCTCTTGTTACCATCGGGAATGCCACTTATGGGGAGGGGGAGGGAACGTGTGGAGGGGCCGTAGCCACAACTGAAAACGTGTGGAGGAAGGGGTCTGATTTGATGAACCATACTGGGAACCAGGATGAGACCAGCTGTCGGTGACGCGGTGGGAGGTATCCAAACATCCACATTTGAAAGTGGTCCACCAAATGAGACCAGAATCTGTGGACAGCTTCTGGGAGGGTGGGGGTGGAGCCTGCGGTGGCATCTAAGACAATCGTGTGGATGGTCCACATGGCGATTGAAATCACCAAAGCACAGAGGGAGGGTGGAAGAGAGGAGGCCATTGATAGAGCAAACATATCTCTTGACAGACTGAAGGGATGCGTTTAATCCTGGCCCAGAAGACGTTGAACTTCGCGCCATATCACTTTAGAGGTAGGGCACTTCTCCAGGCGGTGGAACAGCGTTCCATACTGGCCACACACTACACAGGATGAGTGTAAAGCGTTAGAGCGCTCAGCCATATGGTACACCCGCCTCAGGCAGCGCCACACATGGGAGCAGACTTGAGGCTGCAACAGAGGATGGTGTACATATTTCCAGATAGTTTTTTGGGTCTCAATGGAGTAAGGGATGTCCATCATGTCCAGGTAGTCCACCCTGGATAGGACATGGGGCCGTATGGGGATCACGCCATCTTGGATGGGTAGCCCCTGTACCTCTTGTGTGAACTGAGGAGAGGGGTGGCCTCATTGGGTTGTATGTCCACTAGTACAAATTCTTCACTCAGCGCTCCTCATGGAGAGTAGGATTCGTTTGTAGTGGGTTTTAGTCCCGTGAGGACTTGTGGCCAATGTGTGTGATGCGAGGTATTTCATCAGGGAGTGGGGGTTCGATGGATTGTTGAGGCCCAAGGCGCGGGAGAAGTTGGAGTGGGCTGCGCGGGACCAGTGTTGGGAGGGGAGTGTAGGGGCGGTGACGGCCACAATCCAAGTGCTCAGGATCTTGGCAGCATGGGCTTTGAAGTCAAGCAGGCCCATGCCACCATGATGATGAGGGCCAAACATGACCTCTAGCCGTACTGGTGGAGGGCGGCCTGACCAAAGCCATCCTTGCAGCAAGGCATACAAGGATTTGAAGAAGCTTGGGGAGAAGGGGATGGCGTGGGCTCTGAACCAGACTTTGGAGAGGAGCATAGAGCTGGCTAAAACAACCCTGCCAGTAAGGGAAGTAGGGTGGGCTCTGAGAGAGGCGTTCGCTTTGTCACGTTGTCCAGAATATGGCACTCCACTACTGCTGACGTGTACTCGCCTGCCTCCATCCACACGCCCAGATGGCGTACTGGTCCTATGGTAGGACGTGGCACAAAGGGGAGCACCAGTGGGGCGGTGTGTGTTGAGTTAGTAGGGCGTGGACGTGGGCGAGAGATGGGCTGGGTTGAGAAACTAATTGCTGGGGTCCAGCAGTTCTGAAACTGACCGAGGAGGATGTTTTGGTTTTGGAAGCGTTCAGTGCCGCGTTGCTCACCCGGGAATACTCCTGGATGAGAGCTTCAAGCGCGCGTGCATCTTGATTATTAGACACCCCAACCACACAATCATCTGCAAACGCCATTATCTTGACTGGGGCTTGGCCTGGCACATGGACCCCAGTGAGTTGGGCATTCACATTTTGCAGTAGTGGGTCAAGGCTGAAGTTGTATAAGAGTGGGCTGAGGGGGTCCCCTTGTCGCAAGCCCCTTTGAGGGCGGACTACTTCCATTAGGAAGCCAGGGCCATGTACTGCCATTGTTGCAGATTCCGTGAGCAGCATCACCCAGTTGATGAAGCGAGGGGGTAGGCGGAATTGATGGAGGCAGGCCCTGAGGTATTCTCAGTTTACTCTATCATAGGCCTTTTATTGGTCCAAGAATACAAGTGCCCCAGAGGCTGTGGATTGACATACATTAGCCTCAGAGTGCACGTTATCCCAAATTGACCTTCTGGGTATGAAACTGAATTGTTCTGAGGAGATGGTGGCAGATGTTACAGTCCCTAAACGGTTAGCCATGATTTTTGTTAAAATTTAGTGTCTGTGTTTGTTAGAGAAATGGGGCGCCAGTTGGCTAAGTCATGCTTATCCCCTTTCTTTAAGAGTGTGACGGTAAAGGCCTCATGTCCTCCTGGTAGGAGGCGCGTTTCCATCAGGCTTTGGTTAAGTGAGGCGAGCAGCAATGGGGATATATATTTGAAATACTTTTTGTAGAACTCATATGGAATGCCATCTGGGCCTGGGCATTTTTGGTTTGGCGCACTGTGTATGGTTGTCCATAATTTGGTTGGAGTAATCAAATTCATTATTTCCGGGTATCGGAAAATGGTGTAGATGTGGGCTTGGTCAAGAAATTCTGCCACTTCAGCCAGCTGAATTGGATCAGATCGGTACAACTCAGAGTAATACTTTTGTGTTTTGATTGCCACTTTGGCCAGCATATCTGCAATGGAATCATCCAATCTTCGCACCTGTGTGCAGGCCACGCTCTGGCGTAGTACAAATTTTTTTAAAGAAATATGCGGTGCACTTGTCACCTTTTGTGATGCGTGTGGCCCTGTACTGAACACAAACCCAATGTTTGTGTTGCCTTTCGAGTGCGTTGAGGTGGGCGGCTGCCTCCTCCCACTTCCAGCCCCATGCAGAGCTGTATCCTGTAGCTGTGATGTTGGACTCCAGGTTGCCAACTCTGCCAGAGCATGCAAAATGACCGCCGATGTGGCTCATGAGCATCTGGAGGAGAGATGGCAAGAGTGGCGGATGGTGTCATCTTTGAAAGTTGCCCATGTGGAAATGGGGTCCGCGCAAAATGGTGCAACAAACTTTTTTGCCAAAGTTGCTGCTTCCACCCATGTGGAAAATCTTATGACATGAGCTCAGAGGGGCGGATTTTGCACCAATGTGGGGCCTTAGCAGCTGTGACAAATAGGTGGTAGGTTAGCGAGACCAGTTGTTGGTCAGAGAATTCCATTTTTGTTGTTTTAAAGTGGGAGATGTGGGGTTGAAATTTCGCCAGCATTAGGATAAGGTCAATGCGGGTCATGGACTTTAATTGGCTGTTGTGGACATGGGGACGCATCATGTTTTTGAGCAGTGGGGCATGTCACGGCAGTGCATCCATTAACCTGAGGGTGGCCTTTAGAACGTGCAGTTCTACGTGACCCTGGGGGGCATGGGGTGAGGAAGGCCACCGGTCCATTGGTGTGCTTAGCCAACAGTTCATGTCGCTGACTAGGAAAGAGTCTGGGGGTAGCAGGAGGGATTTGACCGATGAGAAAAATTCCCAACACTTGTGTGCACCATTTGGGACATAGATGTGATAATTGCATGTGCTACATCGGCCCACAAGAAAGTGACAACAAGCACTTAGCCATTTAGGAATGTTTCTGAGGATAAAAATTTTAAAAAATTATTTTTCTTAATTAGCACCCCACAGTGCTTCAACCAAAAGGATAGGGATGGGAGGAGCATTGTTTTCCAAGCTTCCTCAGAACCTCATGGACAGTGGGACTCCTGGATGGCCAGGATATCCACGGGTAAATTGTGTTGTAAAAACTCAGTTTCCTAGCCTGGGACGGGGAGGCCTTGAGTCTGGCAATATTCAACGTCCCTAAAGTGAAGGTTTCCCCCTTCACACCTTAGGTGTGAGGGGGGGGCACCCGGGCCCACCAGCCTCCTCTAGATCCCCACAGGCCTTCACAGCAGTATGGGTGTTAGCAGCAACGCTATTGGGGTTTTTGTTAATTTTTGTGGAAAGAGTTGCATTGGCTTTAGCCTTCGCTTTTTGTTTTCCCAATGTTGGACAAATTTTTTGTGGTGCGGATGAGTTTGGTGCACCATTGAGCGGTTCAAGATTTTTTCAAGTGGGATAGGTCCCAAGTCAGTTTTGACTGGAGCTTGGGTGCAACAATTGGGTGAGATCGAATCCCCCATTGGATCCTCAGATTGAGTGGCCCACTCGGCATGGGCTTCCCAATCTGATTGGTTGAGGGATTCCCAAATTGCTTCCACCACGAAGGTTTCCATGTCCTCCTGGCATTGTGAGTGTGGGATAGCAGTGGTGGCTTTGGCCGCTTCCTTGGCCACAGCCCTGCGGGCCTGCTTGGCCTTCTTCCACTCTTGCGGGGAGATAGGCTTTACCAGTAGGTAGCTTTGTGCTCCCCACGGGAAAGCCTCTTTGGTGCTTGCAGTTGGTTCGTAGTGCACCTCTCCGCTGGCCATGGCCGCTGAGGGGTGCTCTTGGAATGTGACGCCCTCCTTGGTGGGGCATGCATGCGCCTTATGGCTAAATGCATCACAGTGGGTGCAAATGGGGGGCGTGCTGTCCACGGTAACCCAGAATGGGTGGGTGGTATGCCCTGCAATATCAATAAAAGTGGAGTGCGGGATCTGGGTTAGGTCCTTTGCGATCTCCTCAGTTGGGGTCAGGACTGCGATGGCTTTGCTGGTGCACAGGTGTGGCATCAGTGTGAAGCATTGCATTTCAGAAGATTGTATTTTGCTGTATATGGCGAGACCATCTTTCAGGTGTTGTTCCAAAATGTCACGTTTTACTGTAGTAGGCAAAAAGTCAAACGTGAGGAAAATTTGGTTTGATTTTGTCCATCTGGTGCATTTGGTTTTGACAACCTGTTGCCCTTTGGGGAGGTTGACCACTATGCGCACCGCTGCAGCCTCATCTGCTGCCTCTTTGCTTTTGAAACCTAGGTCCAGCCAACCGCGTGACATGGAGTGAGGTGCGACATACACCGCGGTCAGGAAAATTGTGTGCACATCTTCACAAAATTTTTCCCATAAGGCCATTTGTTGGATGTCCAGAAACACGCGGACTCTGAATTCCACCGACGAAAGTGGCTGGGAGTGTGGCGTGTTGATGTACTGATTGCATTATGCTTGCCATGCGAGTATCTCTGGGGAAATAGTGACCGCCAGTTTTTTAAAATTTTTGTCTATTCCACCAGTTTCTCCGGGGCGTTTTTGAACGTTGGAGGCCGCGGGCCTTCCACCTGCTCCTCTTACCTTACTTGCCCAACTGCTCCCTGACATGGGCGCAGACTAATCTCCTCTGTGAGATTATCAAACTAGATTTAGTCTTGAATTGAATAGGTTGAAAAAGTGATTGCAACGAGAAAGAAAAGTTTAGAGGTCTTATTTTTTTAAAACCTAACCATCTATTTGGTTCAGCGGTCCTTTTCTGGACTTAACCAAATCATCAGGACATAACCATCTTGATGGTTTAGAGGTCCTTTGGGAACACTTTTTTGATTATTTTTGTAATCTTCTTTTTCAAACATTTAGCAAAGACTCAATTCACGATCCTTCCATCCAAGAGGTTCTTGATGAAATAGGCGTTCATCGCCATCTTGGCAATAATCTTGAATGGACTTAACCACAATGAATCTAACTTGTTTCTTTTCCTGAAGCCATGCGTATCACAATAAGCAACCTTTTCGCCTATTTGGCATTCTGATAAGGTCAATCAGTTCTTATAAATCCATCATTTTTTCCTTGATCCTTTTCTTTAAGGTTGTATTAAATGCTTGCAATTGTGTCTCAATCAGAATATTTTACAATCAGATCAGGGACTGCTTAGCACTTATCCCTGATGTTGGTTACACCACCAAATATACAATCTTTGGCAACGCAGCCTTCCTTCCATATAGCAACTCAAACAGCGTTTTTCCTGTCGCCATATGATGACTTAAGTTGTATGCAAACATCACTGAACTAAGGTACACACACACATGGAAGTTCTCCCTGCAACCAGCTTCCTCAGCATCATGGCCAGCGTTCCATTGACCCATTCTACCACTCCATTTGTCTCCAGCCATTAAGGTACAGACATGACTCCTCAGATCCCCATTATCTTATTTAAACTTGGGATCACATGTGATGTGAAATTCATTTCATTATCACTCAACAAGACCTGCAGGCATCCATGGCGGTATACTACTTGATCCAGGATAAAACTTGCAGTGCTTGTGATGTCTACTTTCGCCAGGGCCTTTGTTTCAACCCATCTCGTCAGATGGTCAATCATAGTTATAATGTATTTGATTACCCCTTTACTCATGATTAATGGTCCCATCACGTCAATGGACACCATATGCCAGGCAAATCCAGGGTGGACCAGTCGATATCTGGTCATGTTCTTATGAGGCTTGTGCAACTGGCACTCCACACAACAAGCCAGATAATCCGCTACATCGTAGTTAATGGATCCCAGTAATAATACTGGAAAATGTGATCAGTTGCCTTCCTCAGGCCTCCATGCCCGACAACCTTATGAGTGGCTTGAACAATAGCTTCTTATTCTGACAGCTTTGGAAATAGTGATTGATTCCAATCAATTGTCTTAAAAACTTGTCCATCCATGGTCTCGGTGTTTTCCATAAATTTTTGAAGTGCATCTTGGATTTCTTGGGGCTCATTCCCTCTTTTTCCTTCAACCATTCTCTGGAATAGCTCATCCAATTGTTGGTATACCACTTGGACCCTTTTAACCTTGATAAGCCATCCATATTCTGATGAGAAGCTCCAACTCAGTGGGATATCTTATAACCATAAGCCTGTAGCTTTAGTGCCCATCAGGCCAGTCATCCTTCCATTTCTCTTAAAATTGTGTAGCCAACGCAACAAGGAGTGGTCCATCACCATTTTAAAGTGCGTTACATGGATATACACCCAAAACCGTTTTCATGCATAAATTACCTCTAGGCATTCACGCTCAGTCACGGTGTAATTCCTCTCAGCTGCTGAGAATATCCAGCTCACATACGCTACTGGATGTTCATCCCCAAGTTAATCCACTAGGCTCAGGATGGTGCCAATCACCGTTAATGAAGCATTGGTCTGTATTATAGATTCTCAATTGAGTTTTGGATATTTCATATCGGAGAATCTATTAAATACCAGTGTAACTCATCAAAAGAACTATGGGCCTCTTCACTCAAATGAATCCTTTTTGGATCCTCCAATAAAATGGAATAGGGGCTCAGCAATTCTTGCAAAATACTGAATGAATCTTCTTTAGTATCTGACCATTCCAAGGAAAACCTGAATATTTTGGACACTCTTTGATACAGTCATTCTCTCTATGGCATCAATTTTCTGGGCTTGCGACTGCAGTCCACTAGAGTTGATAACGAATCCCAAATATTACAACTATTTCTTGAAGAAGTGGCACTTCAACAGCTGAATTTCATGTTAGCCATGAAAGTCTCTTGAAGACTCTTTCCAAGTGGTGTAAATGGTCAGTAAATGTCCTACTGACACATTTATATCGTCTAAGTACACCAGGACGCATGACAACTTCAAGTCATCTAAGATAGCATCCTTTTCCCTATGGAACATCGCAGGCACATTGCATAGACCTTATGGCATCCTTGTCAGTTTGTACAGCTACTGCGCGGTAATAATCGTGCATTTTTCTTGGTCTTCCATTAGCAAATCAATTTGCCAATATCCAGATATTAGATCCATTGTGGAGAAATACTTAATTTCTCCCAATCGGATAGCAAATTGTTGATTTGTGGTAGTGGACATGACTCCTTCTTCTTTATCTTATTCATCTTCTGATAATTGATCACCACCAAATTAGAACTGTCCTTCTTCAAACTTAGGATAGGGCTCTCCCAGGGACTTGCAATGGAATTAAAAGCCCATGCTTCACTAGTTTACTGATTTCTTCCTCCACTACTGCTTCAGCCACCTTCACCCATCAAATTGGTCACATTCTTATTGGCAAATCTTTCAGTGTCAACTTTAAAGTTTACATTTATCACGAATCCCAAATTGTGATCATCCTGGGAAAATACTTCCCAATACTTGTCAAATAATTTGAGCACCTCCTCCTGCTGTCTGTCCATCAGTTCAGCAAGTTGCTCTCAATTGACCAATAGATTGATGCTTTTGGTCACCCCTACTGGTATCCCATTTCATTGAGGGTCCCAAAATCATATAATTTCCTCAATTCAGCCATTGGGATTAGATGAACAAATGCGATGATCTGATTCTTCTCAATTTTCATCTGGGTTTCACTCAAATTTTCCAGAAGAACTTGAATTTCTCCATGGCCTGGCATAATTATTCCAGGAGCCACTGAAGGCTCTACTCTAACTTTTTCCAGGGGCTATCAACTTCTCCATACAGCAGCTTGGGTATCTCCAACGTCAATCCCATGTTGACTATGATATGAGATCCTGGCAGTATGGTTCTCGAACTCTAGATCTTCAATGGAATTCCCCAATTTTCCAGGATTTCTGTTGGCATTCCTTGTCACTTTTTGGCCAACTAGTTGGTAACAAATTGGGACAATGCCATCATTGTAGATCATATTGATGAAATTATTTCTCCTAATCAGTGGAGCTTCCCTATCTTTCTGATAAACCAATGGTAACGTCTGACCCAATATGGTCAATGTATTATCCTCAAAGTTACATTTAACTCCATATTTTTGTAGAAACTATTTCCCAATCAGAATATCATAATTTTGTTGTCAAAAACTATTGCTGGAGAGTATACCACTAAGGATCCAAATTAGAGTGGTAGAGCACTATATGCTCCACAAGAATGGTGGTATTTGGCCCAGCTGTCCCAAATTTTTTTCTTGTTTTTTAAATTAAGCGAGATCCTCATCTTCTTCACCAGCTTGGCCAAGACATTATTGTCAGTAGCTCCACTGTCAACTATTTCCAGCACTTATACTCAAATAACTAGTATATCTATATATGTACACTCAGAGTATTGTAAAATCATATTTACTGAGTGTATAGCGGCATTATTTGATAAATTGAGGGTGTAAGTTATCTGCACTGATAGATCAGGAAACAATTCCTTGATCACACTAAGGGGGATAGACAGGTTTGCCTCATCTAATTTGACTTCAGTCAATTCTTCTGAATTCTCTGCAGCTCTAATCTTGTCCACCAGTTGTCATGCATATGACCAAGCAACTTTCTTAATTATTTCAGGGTTGATCCCTTTTGCTCAATATCTGGTTACTGCATTAATATCTAAAACAATCACTTGATATAGTTGATCCTGCGCGTCATCATTGACAAAAAGATCACTAACGTCAATTCATTCATGTATTGTATCTGGGGAATGGGGTTTTAAGCAGCTCTAGAATGCTCCTCATTTAGTCTGTGGGTTCCTTTCCCAACTCCTGTGTGGGTTTGGACTCTTTTGCCTGGAATACATTGGTCTGTTCCTCAGGCTTGTTGCAGTGTAAAGTGAAGTGTCTTATTCCTCCACACTGGTAATAGCATTTTTCTTTCTTATTGATCTGCTTAAAACCTTCAGGCTTATTTCCAGGCACAGTTAAATTATTTGGACTCCTTAGCGCCCTCAGTCCCCTTCATAGGATTCAAATTTCATACTGGACTCAGTTTGAAACTTCTATTAGAAGCATCAAATGTAGCTCCTGATATTTTCAATTGATTTAACATCTGTGAGGTGGTGATCCCTGTAGCAGACATGGAAGACATCATTTGATGTAAATTGCAATAGAGCCAAAGGGCTTCTTGCAGCGCGATCCATTCATCAAAATCATCCAGTAGTTTCACTTCAACAAAAATTTACAATTTTTGGTAGAAACAATTAGCAAAACTCGCTAAGTATTCATCCTTCTAAAGTTGGGTTCCCATGAATTCTTGATTGCACTTCAACATGCACATTAAACTTCCAAATTCTTTCATGATGGTCACCTTGGCCTCTGAGCATGACCAGTTGTCCCCCTCTAGATAGGGAACACTATGTTCTGAAAATTAGTGTCTAAATAGATCATCACCATCAAAGCCTTTTGACAATCACTGTAACTAAACATTGTCATATTAAATTATTAGAAAAATGCAAGGACATTATCCTGATGGAATGTAGGTAATTTCAGCATAGCTTTAAATTCCTCTGATGTTTCTCTAGCCACCACTTTTGGTTTGGATACTTGACTAACTTGATGAGTGAGTTTGCAAGTCATCTCAATGATAGCTATGAATACGGTCAGCATATTTCGTGGAATAGTCGCCTTCCCAACTGAAGTATTTGGAGTCCTCTCTTTGGCGTTGGTCACCGCATAGGTCTCACCTTCACATTTATGAGTCTTCAACTCCCTGGTTTGACTCATCAGTCACTCTATATCTGCGCTGAATACCCATAATCAAATGCAATCTGCTTAACATTCAGTTTTCAACAATAAAATTTCTCAAATTAAATCTCCTTCCTTTTTCTTTAATGACATTAATTTCCTTAGTAACTCATTTCCAAAGCTAGAGACATCTTCAAATCCTTCCTCAATCTTGGTAACTCGCTCTAAGGCAGCAAATTCTTAATGATTTAAAGAATTCAAGGTGTTCTTGTTAATGGTTGCCAACTCCATCCAGAGTTTTCTTAACTCAGTTTTTAAGACAAATTGTACTAATGTATCCTGCTCAACTACAACTCCTGTAGTGAGTACCAATTGTTAAAATTTAGATACTTCGCTGCTCGTTCACAAATAATAACCCCTAATTGATAACTGCACGGTTTTATATATATGCACCCTTTGCGTTGTCTGATGATATATGATATATGATATATGATTGATAATAGTATGAAGACTTTTATCCATAGTTGAATAGATAACCAGTTTCAGTCCAACTCTTGAACAGTATTCCTCCTCAAGTTACTCTAAATGTCCTCAGTAGGGATTTACCCTTATCCGTTTAACATGATCCATGCTCAGATTTTAGTTCATGGCCTTTTCTCAGGTGACACGAAGTTTGCAGCAATTCCCATCTCAGCTAAGCTTCTCTTCTAAGAATCCTCAATCCTTACTCTTTATCCTTCTAAAGAGTCCCCAATTAAAGCACACAACTATAATTTTCTGAAGATGAATAGAACTAAAACTAATTTTAAATTATGCTAAAGTCTGTTTTTATTGAGTGAATTATCAAGGAAATTAATAGGGGGAACTTGGCGCCCAACCCTCAGTTGGCGTCTCAGCCTTGAAATGGCAGCCATTGCCGTTGAATTACCCTTTTTTGTCTCATCAGCAATGGTCTTCCCCATCCTGGTTATATTACTTCATTGGACATCCTCGGGACCTAAAAAGGAAAGAGTAAGAAAACGTGTCCCTAACATTTTCTACTCAATCCCAGAAAATCAGTAATACTTGTGAGTGACCTGCTTAGGTAATGGGACTTGTTACCCATTATGGCAGGTTGCTAACCAATTGATCGATTCACTAGTTGCAGGTGTTATTACTCACCTCAAAACTTGCCCCTTAAATTCTTAATTGGTTGGTGATGAAACCTGACCAATCACAAATGGTACACCTGATAGTCAATCATTGATCAACTGTCAGATGCCCCAGTTTTGCTGGCAACTCTACCTGATGAGATCTTAAGCATTCACCTGGATTGATCCCTCTTGGATATGAACCAGGCAAATTACCTAAAATCCCCCAAACATTATTAGCTAAAATGGGGTCAAATAATATCCAATTCACTTGCTATAGAGAATTATCCCCTAGCGATCCATGATAACTAGATAGCTGGAAAGGTGAACAAAAGTCCCAACAGGTGCCATTCAATCCCCTGATTCCCCTGTTGTCAGAGCCCCAGCGTGCAGATTTTAAGAAGCTTCTCCCCCAATAGGGTGCCTATTCCCCAATCAATTCAGTTCCTGCAGATGACTCCATAATTATTACCACCCAAACAACATAATCCCATGTGGTCACCTTTAAAAAAGATTTTGCTTCACTTTTATTGTCGTCAGAAATCTAGTTGGGTGCATAAAGGATGTCAGAGGACCTGGTAAATATGTGAGTGGCGGGAAACGTTATATGTTTGAAATTGGTGTAGGATCTTGATTTGGACTTGTAAGCAGGGGCGTCTATGCTATGTGCATTATTCGCTTCAATGGCTTCATACAAAATATAGCGGCCTGTGCCTTTTTTGGTACACCAGTACTGTTTCTATGGGCAGTTTGCTGCATTGCCAGATCTGCTCTTTCTGGTCATTCTATGGGTGGGGTGGTGGCGTTAGCAGCAGGTGAGCATTACCTTAATTTAGAATTTGCTGTCCTTTGCAAATACCCAGTTGTGGGAGGAGTTCCCCCATATTGATACCTTTGCTAAAGAATGGGGGCAAAGTTCCATCAAGTTCTCCTCTCTCCATTGGGCCTTCTTCCAGATTTCCCCCTCAACGTTAGTGGCATATCAGGTTATTTACGATTAAAGAAGGCTGATTGCAATCTGCCGCATTCTAAATGACTTGGCTTTTTGTTTGATGATAGCCGTGATCAACATCAACTGTACGGTGTATCCCTAAATGGTGCAGGAGGACAAGGTATTGGAGGTATGGTTAGACATTATGCTCAAGAAGAGGTGGGTGTTTAAGAAAATGGTCCCTATTGTGTCGCCTATAGTTATCACTAAGAAGTCTGATGGTATATTGCGCTCATGTGTCAACTATGGGCTTTTAAATAATATCACCATTCATTTCCTACCCTATTTTCCTCAACAGACAATCAGCCAGCCAATCACATAATCCTGGGTGTTTTCGAAACTCAAGCTCATAAATGCATTTAATCAGATCTGGGTGGCAGAAAGCCAAGAATGTTTTACAGTAATTCAGACCAGAAGAGGCATATTTCAGCTCAACGTGATGCCCTTGGTCTGAAAAACGCCCGGCCACATTCCAGCGGATGATTGACAATGTGCTCAGTGACATCATGTTCACTTGTTCATTGGCTTGAATTGATGATATCCTGGTTGCACTCTCCTACCCCTGAGCAACATGAGAAGGACCTGGAGGCGGTTCTGGGTGCATTGCACAAGGCGGAACTTTATATAAAGCTTTTAAATGTAAGTTCTTCTTGAAATAGTTTACCTTTCTGGGTAACCTAATCTTGAAAGATGGTTACGCCATTCCTTACAACAAGCTCAAGGCAATCTTCAAGTGGCCCACTACTACGACTCATAAGCAGTTGAGGAGCTTATTAGGCACCATATCTTTTGAATAAATTTTCTCCCACCCTCTTAAAGCTGGCAGAGCCTCTGCAAACCCTGACTTGGAAGAATAAAATGTTCCGCTGGACGGAGAAGTGCCAGCAGGAGTTTGACGCCATCAAGGGGGTGTTTTTGGCGCCTCACATTCTTAAACTCGTGGACCCCACCAAGCCATTTATCATAACATGTGACACTTCTACTGCCGTGAGGGCGGTATTACTTCATGTGCACGATGGGTTGGAACACACAGTTGCTTATTTCTCCATCAAATTTTCTTCGTCAGAACAGTCCTTGGATATCTATGACAAGGAGTTAGCTGCCATGGCGTGGTCTCTTTCCCATTGGTGGTACCTTCTGTAGGGCGCATTGGATGAGTTGATTGTGCAGATGAATCTTCAGGATCTCATGTACATCAAAAACTTCAGAAGTTGGTGCATTCTCAGGCCCAGATGTATCGTGAAATTTGTAGTTTTTAAACTATGAGTTTGTGAATGGGGAGTTATATGTATCTTCAACTTTTTGAGTTGCAACAATGCATTGAGTCTTGTGGAGGCGGATGAGCAAAAGTTAATCACTTTGATATAGCTGACCAAGATCTTACCTATTGTTCCTTCTGCAATTTAAGTTTCAGAATGGGCTCCAGACGTGCCTATGATCTCAAAGGTATTAGTTGACCAATTGGCCTGCTCGGAGAGTTTGGATTGTTGGAGCAGATAAAACTTCCATTGCATGATTGGTATCACTATTCCTTAGCAGAAGGGGATATTCTATTTTGGTCAAGGCTTTGGATGCCGCCCCATCTCTACAAAAAGTATTTAGGTGCACCATGACCCTCCACAGTGAGGCATTTGGGGAATATGAAATGCCTGGATTGGGTTAAATAGACATATAAATGGCTAGACATTTCCATAGATATTCTGGCAGGATAATGAGCTGCATGACATGTGCATAGGCTAAGTCAGATAGATCAGTACAAAATGGTCTCCTTCATCCCCTGGAGCAGGTGGAAGGTCCGTAAACCTCAGTATCCATTGATTTCATTGTTTAACTTCCTAGCTCTAATGAGTTTACAACTACTATGGTAGTTGTGGACCACTTTACTAATTATGCACTATTCATCCCTTGTTCCTCTGCCATCACCTCAGAAGAGATATCCTGGCTCATCGTATGGAATGTGTTTTCAATGTTCAGGTTGCCACAGGAGATCACAAGTGACCATGGGTCACAGTTTATGACACAATTTGGGATGAACTTCTGTAAATACTAAAGATTATGCCAAGTTTCTCAACCGCATACCTTCTCTAATCAGATGGTCAAATGGAGTAAGTTAACTAGAATCTCTAGCAGTACCCTTGCTGTTACACTGCAGTCATGCAGGAAACCTGGGTGAAATCCTTTCTTAGAATCAATTTGCATATAATAATGGTACTCTTGCATCCACTGGTTTCGCACCATACAAGGCCATGTTGGGGTATAGCCCTTCATTTTCAGTTGGAAGTGGCTTTTCACAGAAATGCTGATTGCGGTGGATCATGCACAGCACATCCAGAGCACCCAGTCCTTGGTTTGGGGGCAATTGACCAAGGCCATCATTTATCACAAGCAGTTCACAGATCAAAAATGTCTGCTGGTCCGTGAAATCATGTTGGGGTCCTCCGTCATGTTGGACACATGCACCTGTGGATGCAGGTGACCTCCCATAGCTTTACAAGCAAACATTATGGTCCCCATGTGGTGGAGGCAAAATTTGCAAAATTGTGCGTTTTGGTCGACGCTTCCTGCCCATAGGAAGTAGCACCCTTTTCCACATGTCGCATTTATCCCCATTTAAGGGGGAGATCCCAACAAACTAAAGCCTATTGTTGTTGAAGGATTAGAGGAGGCTGAGGTCAGAGAAATCTTGGCTTCCCGGTAATCTTGACATACAGTCCAATATCTTGTGGCCTGGAAGGGGTTCCCAGCATATGAGAAAAGTTGGGTCAGCGCCTGGGACTGTTACAATTGGAGAGAGTTAATGGAGGCCTTTTGTTCTTCACACCCCAATGTTCCCCATTCCCCTTTTAGGTCACCACGCTATTGGCTTTTAAGATGTCAAAGGCCAATAAGAACTTCACGCTTACCCAAGTCCTGGTGACAGTGCTCCCCCTGTTTAGGGAGGGAAAAATAATGTAAGTCTGGGAGAGCACCCCTGTGCCTTGATTGCTTGAAATTTCCATTCAGAACTAAAAGGGGGTAAAGAAGGTGGTTGTCCCCTTGTAACCCAGTGCACTTTGGCCCATGTGGTGGATGGGAGGTGGGTGACAGCGTACCCCTCAAGGTTTTCTCCTTTCCTTCTATCTTACTATACAATAGCTTATCCAGCAGATCAGGGTGGTATGCGTGAGGTGGCAGAAGTAAGATGATGCCACCAGAAGGGAAGTGGCGAGCACCTATCCCCAGCCATTTTTGGGTACTGCCAAAAAGGCAAAAAAATCTAAATAGATCGAAAGTCCAGCTCTGGTGTGGTCAAGGGTGACAAATCCTTTGATACCCAATGAGATTGGCCCTATACAGCCTGGCCATAGGCGAAATCAGTAACCACTGAATGAAGCGTCACTTATCTGCCAAGCAGAACTGCAGCGCGAGGAAAAATCTGGTGGCGAAATTTGAGCAAGAGTCAGCTAGCCAGTTGAAGGGTGATTCAATGTAGTGTTAGTTTCAAAAACTTGTTATGCAAAAATTGGCTGGGATTGCGATACCCTTGTTCATGCAATTCAATTTATTCCCTAAGCCCTCTAGTACTAATACAACCATCCCTCACTGGTATGCTTTTCAATTAATTTTTAATATATTAGCTTAATAAAAAACTAATTTTCCTTACAAACCCAATTTTCCAGTTCTAAATTTTTTTACCCTTTTCTGTTGCAGATGCTACAAAGTGCCATGTTTTCAGGGTTGCGCAATAACTGGGTCTCAATGGCCATTCTCATGATGTTACTGCTTACCCTCCTCAAACAGGGTACCAAGTTAGTGGCTTGTTGAAAATGTCCCCACTTGTGGACGCCCTCTGGTGTCAAGGTGTCCCATTATTTTTAGAGATCATTTCTTCCCACTGGGTGGGGTTACATGACCTCGCTGTCCGCTCAACAACCAGTGGCTCTCAGTGCATCCAGGGCGCTCCGTGGGTCCCAAGGTGTAATGTGGCTGGATATTCTGCCACAGTGGTGGCTACAGTTTAATTACCAGTAGTAAAGGTTTTGATGGTGGTCGTCAGTTGCCGCCCAATGATTGCTTGCTCCCTGCCCGCTACAGGTCATTTGGACGCCAATGCCCCGGAATTCTGGGTGTCTTGGGTACATGACATAATTGGAGGAACATACTTTAAGGACAAGGCTTGACGTCAGGAGGCCAAAAAGGTCAAGCTGCAAGCCTCCCCGAATTAAAACATACCATGGACCAACGCTGGGTAAAGGCAAAATATGCCCAGGTTAGTCCTGGTGATGTGTGTGATGTTCATCCTGGCATTACAGACAGGGTGTTGAAATGCACCAGCTACATTCTCAAATCTGACAGTTTGATCTGGCCACTTGAGGAACAGGGGTTCAAAACCTAATATATTTGTAAAATTTTTCAAGTCAGGACAAGTCAATTTGCAATATTTAACTCAAGTTCAGACAATCTCAAGTTATTTCTCCCTGGCCAATGGCAGCGTGCTCCTATTGGTTCTCCTAGGATTAGCACCACTTACATCAATTGACAGCTCTACCCCTGGTGTATAATTATGTTTTTATAATACTAACTTTCCTCAAGGTCATCTGGTTTATAAAAAGACCCCATTTGTTTTAGTATTTATGTGCACGTGTTTAGCTTTGTTTGGAGATCTCTACAAGGTCTGATTTAGTCAAATGTGTGCCCTCCTTACTTGGGGTCTTCTGTGCACCGTCCTTCTGGGTGATGCTTTGTTTACCTTGTATTTAGTGGCGTGTTCTGTAGTAGGGGTGGGCCCTTGCCCCCACCTCTACTGTTAATGGATCATTACAGACACGTTCTTAACACTTGGTTTCTTTCTGGGTGCTCACATACCCCAACTGGCAGGCAATTCTCAAATTTCATTTGCCACTTCCATGACACACTTTCCCTATGGAGTGTCCTGTTGTCACAGCCACCTCCACACCCCCTAATCCGCTGCACAAGCTCTTGGGTGGAGAGGTAAGGGGGAAAGAGGGAAACTTTGAGGAAATACGCCGTCATCCATCTCTCATCCACCATATGGCCAAATCGCCTTGGGCACAAGAGGAAAGCTGCCTTCTTCACCACTTTTTTGTGAAGAATGGGAATTCTGCACAGTCGAGGCGCAGGAGGTGCTCCCCCAGACTTACACGGGGGCCCATTGATTCAACCCAACAAGAACCTTTATATATCAGATCCATGTCAGATCCATTATATCTAACAATGTCCACATTACCTTTGTCAAGTCCTTGTAGGCTTCTAGAAAAAATACACTAGAGTCCATGGAGACCTCCAATTAGGAGCCCCTCTTTATCATAGACACACCTATTAAAAAAGAGATAAACTGCTGGAGATTCAGCTTTAAGATTTCCCAAGCTGGAATCCACACAACAGGGGAAAAACTAATGTCACCCTTGAGAAACTTTGTCACATTATGGTTTGGCTTCTCTGAGGGTACCAGCTTTATGATGACAACTCAATTGAAAATTTCATGCGTATGTTATTAACCAATGGGGAAAACTTTTCTCTCTCTTTGCAATCACTTTTGCAACTTATTCAATTCAAGTCTGATTCTAGTTTAAGAATTTCACAGAGGATATCAGTCTGCGCCCATGTCAGGGAGCAGTAGGGCAAGTAAGGTAAGAGGAGTAGGTGGTAGGCCTGCGGCCTCAAATGTTCAAAAACGCCCTGGAGAAACTGGCGGAATAGAAAAAATAAAAAACTGGCGGTCACTATTTCCCCAGAAATCCTCACTTGACAAGCGCGATGCAACCAGTACATCAACACGCCGCACTCCCAACCACTCTTGTCGGTGGAATATGGAGTCTATGTGTTTCTGGACATCCAACAAACAGCTTTATGGGAAAAATTTTGTGGGGATGTGCACACTTTTTTTCTGACCGCGGTGTATGTCACACCTCACTCCATGTCACATGGTTGGCTGGACCTCAGTTTCAAAAACAAGGAGGCAGCAGACAAAGCTGCTGCAGTGCGCGTAGTGATTGACCTCCCTGAAGGGCAATGGTTTGTCGAAACCAAATGCACCAGATGGACAAAATCCAACCAAATTTTCCTCACATTTGACTCTTTGCCTGCTACGGTAAAACGTGCCATTTTGGAGCATCACCTGAAAGATGGTCTCACCATATATGGCGATATACAATCTTTTGAGATGCGATGCTTTACACTGATGCCACACCTGTGCATCAGCAAAGCCATCGCAGTTCTGACCCCAACTAAGGGGATCGCAAAGGACCTAACCCAGATCCTGCACTCCACATATATCAATATTGAATGGCATACCACTCACCCTTTCCGGGTAACCATGGACAGCGCACCCCCCATCTGCACCCACTGTGATGCGTTTGGCCATAAGGCACATGCGTGCCCCACCAAGGAGGGCATCACATTCCAAGAGCACCCCTCGGCAGCTATGGCCAGTGGAGAGGCGCACTACAAACCAACCACAAGCACCAAAGAGGCTTTCTCGTGGGGAGCACAAGGCTGCTACCTACTGGTAAAACCCATCTCCCCGCAAGAGCGGAAAAGGCCAAGCAAGCCCGCAGGGCTGTGGCCAAGGAAGCGGCCAAAGTCACCACTGCTATCCCACACTCCCAACGCCAGGAGGACATCGAAACCTTCATGGTGGAAGTAAATCAGGAATCCTCAACCAATCAGATTGGGAAGCCCATGCCAATCTGGGCCACTCAATCAGAGGATCCAATGGGTGACTTGATCTCACTCAATCTTGGCAACCAAGCTCTGGTTGAAACTGACTTGGGGTCCAACCTACCTGAAAAAAAAATTTTTTGACCCAAATGTTGGTGCACTGAACTCATCTGCACCGCAAAAAATTTGTTTGACGTCGGGGAAACAAAAAGCAAAGGCAAAAGACATTGCGAACCTTTCTGCTAAAATTAATAAACCTACCAATAGTGTTGCTGCAAACACCCACACTGCTGTGAAGGCCCGTAGAGATTTAGAGGAGGGTAGTGGGCCCAGGTACCCACCCCCTCACACCTAAGGTGTGAAGGGGGAAACCTTCACTTTAGGGATGTTGAATATCGCCGGACTCAAGGCCTCACCATCCCAGGCTAGGAAACTGAGTTTTTTACAAAAACATTTACCCGTGGATATCCTGGCCATCCAGGAGTCCCACTGTCCATGAGGTTCCGAGGATGCTTGGAAAACCATGCTTCTCCCATCCCTATCCTTTTGGTCAGAGCACTGTGGGGTGCTAGTTCAGAAAAACAATTTTTTCAAATTTTTATTGTCAGAATCCTTCCTCAATGACCAAGTCCTCATTTTTACTTTCTCATGGGCTGACGTGGCGCATGCTATCATCAACATCTATGCCCCAACCTGTGCACAAGAGCATTGGGAATTTTTCTCATTGGTCAAATCCCTCCCATTACCCCCAGACCCTTTCATAGTCAGCAACATGAACTGTTGGCTAAACACACCCACGGACCGTTGGCCTTCCTCCCCCACACCCCCCAGGGTAATGTAGAACTTCGCGTTCTAAAGTCCACCCTTGGGTTAATGGATGCACTGCCATGGCAAGCCCTGATGCTCGAAAACATGACGCGCCCCCATGTCCACAACGGCCAAATAAGGTCCATGACCCGCATAGACCTTACCCTCATGCCGGCGAAATTCCAACCTCACATTTCCCACTTCCAAACAACAAAAATTGAATTCTCCAACCACCGGCTGGTCTCAATAACCTACCACCTACCTGTCACAGTGGCTAAGGCCCCACATTGGTGCAAACTCCGCCCTCCCAAACTTGGGTCACCAGGATTTTCCACTTGGGTGGAATCAGCAACTTTGGCAAAAGAGTTTGTTACACCATTTTGTGCGGACCCCATCTCCACATGGGCAGCCTTCAAAAAAGTATACCATCCGCCACTCTCACCACCTCTCCTCCTGACACTCACGAGCCACATTGGCCATCATTTTGCATGCTCTAGTAGAGTTGGCACACCTGGAGTCCAACATCCCAGCTACAGGCTAAAGCCCTTCATGGGGCTGGAAGTTGCAGAAGCAGCCGCCCACCTCAACGTGCTCAAAAGGCAACACAAACATAAGGTTTGTGTTCAGTACAGGGCCAAACGCATTACAGAGGGCAACAAAACACCGCATATTTTTTAAAAAAAATTGCACCACGCCAGAGCGTGGCCTGCACACAGGTGCAAAGATCAGGATGATTCCGTCGTGGATACACCAGCCAAAGTGGCAATCGAAATATAAAAGTATTACTCCAAGTTATACTGACTAATCCAATTCAGCTGGCCAAAGTGGCAGAATTTTTTTGACCGAACCCCCATCTGCACCATTTCCTGATACCCAGAAATTATGAATTTGATTACTCTGAATGAACTATGGACAGCCATCCGTGGTGCACCAAATTGGAAGTGCCCAGGCCCAGATGGCATTCCATATGAATTCTATAAACAATACTTCAAATATATATCCCTACTTCTGCTTGCCTCACTTAACCAGAGCCTTCTGGAAACGCGCCTCATACCAGGAGGACAAGAGGCCTTCACCGTCATACTCTTCAATAAAGGGGACAAGCTAGACTTAGCTAACTGGCGCCCCATTTCTTTAACTAACACGGATAAAAAACTTTTAACTAAAATCATGGCTAACCGTTTAGGGATTGTAGCATCTGCCACCATCCCCCCAGAACAATTTGGTTTCATACCCAGAAGGTCGATTTGGGACAACGTGCACTCTGTGGCTAACGCATGCCAGTCCACAGCCTCTGGAGCACTTATATTCTTAGACCAACAGAAGGCCTATGATAGAGTAAACTGGGAATACCTCAGGGCCTGCCTCCATCAATTCCGCTTACCCCTCGCTTCATCAACTGGGTAATGCTGCTCACGGAATCTGCAACAATGGCAGTGCGTGGCCCTGGCTTCCTAACGGAAGTAGTCCGCCCTTAAAGGGGCCTACGACAAGGGGACCCCCTAAGCCCACTCTTATACAATTTCAGCCTTGACCCACTACTTCGAAACGTGAATACCCAACTCACTGGGGTCCATGTACCAGGCCAAGCCCCAGTCAAGATGATGGCGTTTGCAGACGACTGTGTGGTAGGGGTGTCTAATAATAAGGACACATGCGCGCTTGAAGCTCTCATCCAGGAGTATTCCTGGGTAAGTAATGCTGCACTGAACGCTTCCAAAACTGAAATCATCCTCCTTGGTCGGTATCAAACCTGCTGGGCCCCAGCAACCAGTGCCCAGCCCAGCCCATCTACTCACACACGTGCTCGCCCTCCCTGCTCACCCCACACCGCCCCACTAGTGCTCCCCTTCGTGCCACGCCCTACCATAGGGCCTGTCCGCCATCTGGGCGTGTGGGTGGAAGCAGGCGGGTATGCATCAGCAGTAATGGAAAGTCGTATTCTAGACAACGTGATTAAGCGCATCGCCTCCCTCAGAGCCCACCCTATTTCCCTTACTGGCAGGGTTGTTTTAGCCAACTCTATGCTCCTCTCCAAAGTCTGGTTTGGAGCCCACGCCATCCCCTTCTCCTCAGGCTTTTTCAAATTTTTGTATGCCCTTCTGCAAGGATGGCTTTGGTTAGGACGCCCACCACCAGTACAGCTAGAGGTCATGTTTGGCCCTCATCATCATGGTGGCATGAGTCTGCATGACTTCAAAGCCCATGCTGCCAAGATCCTGGGCACCTGGATTGCGGCCGTCACCACCCCTACGCTCCCCTCCCAACACTGGTCCTGCGCGGCCCGCTCCAACTTCTCCAGCGCCTTGGGCCTTAACAATCCATCAAACCCTCACTCCTTGATGAAATACCTGGCTTCACACCCATCGGTCACAGGTCCTCATGGGACTAAAACCCACTAAAAACGAATCCTCCTCTCCATGCGGAGCGCTGAGTAGAGAATTCGTATTAGTGGACACACAACCCAGAGAGGCCGCCCCTCTCCTCAATTCACACAAGAGGTACAGGGGTTACCCATTCAAGATGGCGTGATCCCCACACGCCCCCATGTCCTATCCAGGGTGGACTACCTGGACATGATGGACATCACTTACTCCATTGAGACTCAGAAGACTATTTGGAAATATGCACACCATCCTCTGTTGCAGCCTCAAATCCGCTCCCATGTGTGGCGCTGCTTGAGGTGGGTGTACCATACGGCTGAGCGCTCTAACGCTTTACACTCATCCTGAGTCGTGTGTGATCAGTATGGAACGCTGTTCCACCGCATGGAAAAGTGTCCTACCTCTAAAGTGATATGGCGCGAAGTTCAACGTCTGCTTGGCCAGGATCAAACACATCTCTTCAGTCTGTCAAGAGATATGTTTGCTTTATCAATGGCCTCCCCCTTCCACCCTCCCTCCGTGCTCTGGTGTTTGCAATCGCCATGTGGACTATCCACACGATTGTCTTGGATGCCATCGCGAGCTCCACCCCCACCCTCCCAGAAGCTGTCCACAGATTCCGGTCTCATTTGGTGGACCACTTTCAGGCGTGGATGTTTGGATACCTCCCACCACGTCGCTGACAGCTGGTCTCCTCCTGGTTCCCAGTTTGGTTCATCAAATCAGACCCTTTCCTACACACGTGTTCAATTGTGGCAACGGCCCCTTCACACGTTCCCTCCCCCTCCCCATAGTGGCTTTCCTGCTGGCAATAAGAGATAACAAAAGCTTCTCTGGGGTGCCTTCCCTGTTACTAAGTTCTGTTCCTTTTGGGTCAAATTTGGAAGTGTCCATCCCATGGTCAGCCTTCCTCGCAATAAATTTAAATTAATTAACCAGTGGGACCAAGCTCAATTCTGTGAGCTATAAATGCTCTACCTAGACACTAGCACAATGGCCTCAACAGAATCTTAGCTCCCACAAGAACATGCTGGAATAACTCGTCGCATACATGCAGCCATCCATTAGCAACTTATACAAGTACTGGCTCAACACAATCATGGATCAGTGACTTGATGATATATTCACAAACCCAACGGAATGATAACCACCTCCTGCTAGAACTCCTCAATCATGCATTACTGAGTCAGAGGAGCGATATTCTTGTACAGGGGCACCTGCTAGAAATCAATAACCGCATGGATTAGATTGTACCCCAACTAAACAAAGATTGAGGTTTAGAGGGATCACATGACATATAGAGGTTTGATTGATAGAATGGATGCATGATGTTAACACTTTAGGGACATAACTGAGCAGTTTATTCCAGAAGTAATTGAGTGATTCATGAGAATTGACAACATGGTGGTGCTCCTCATAGGTTACATTATGATCCTAGACCGCTGCATCACCAAGAAAAAGGACTCTGTAGTAAACATCAGTCATTTCTTAGGGAAGCAGAATTATTTTTAGCTAGTGAAACAACATTCCTATCTTTCTTGGAACAGCAGAAAACTTTAAGCTTCTTGACCACCTTATAGCTAGAAGCGCTCAGAAGCGCGAGTTGATCTAGGCTATGCCACCCCAATTTACCAACACCATAAAATTTGAGCTTGATTATGACTAAAATACACTACGCTGAGCTAACAATGAGTTAATCTGGAAGTATAAACTTCTATTGGAACAACTTTAAGTAACATCAGGACAGAGTTTCAGCTCAAATAACAGAACTGCTGATTGAAGGGCATCCTTGAGGGCACGGTAAGAAGTTACATGACACTTAGAAAGAATTGGATGCCAAAAAAAGTATTTCTAAGTCATTTTTGGTGCTATAAGCTACTCTAAAGTTTTTCTAAAAAAGATGGTGCTACTGCACTAATATTAATACTGAGGAGGTTGCCAAAGAGCTCTTCAAAACTAAGAAGTTGACACAAATCAAATTGCATACAGCGAGGCCCCTAAGACAAAGATTATGCCTCTTCAAGAGGAATTTCTCCCATGGTCGCATAATGCTGGATGAGGAAAAGATACAGCATGCATGATTGTAGATGAAATGAGCTTTATACCCCACCATGTAAACTTTCTTCACTATGCCTTGACCTTTACCAGATTAAAGGTACCAAATTTCTCTCTGAGACCATGTAGCTGCAATCAGGACAAAAGTTTCCACATAGACAAGCTTCACCCCTTTTAATTGAGATAAGAATATGCACATATTTTTATAGTGCTTTGAATTTTTTTGAAAGAGCGATGGATTGTATAAGGAGAAACTACTAGACATCCTCCCTATATGTCAAAAACATTAGTAAAGTTACCTGCTACCCGGAAGACATCTTTGTGACCTACCAAGAGGTCACAAATACCATCTTGAGGCTATTAGTAATGAAAAAGGTGGCCCAATGCAAGTCTGACCTTTTAATGATCAGGTTTCAATGGACTGAGACACTAGTTATATTCGATAACTTACATTGGTTACACGCATAATAGTACAAGCAGGCATATTATCCAAAGCTGACGTCAGAATTTCAATGACCTCAGAAGTAAAGCCACATAATGAGCTCTTCAATGCTATGGCTCTGGTTTTTCAAGGATGCGTACACCTGCTCAAAAATTGTCAACTAAACGATGGCTAGACATTATGGTCATTTTCCTGAACTTATAACAAAAACTACCTGCTGCCGCCATTGGGCCGCCACTTCAAGACTTCCTCCCAGAGCGGCATACTATATGCCCTCCAATTTCCCCCAATCCTTATAGAGGAACAATAAATGACACCTGAAGGCATAGTATCGCCCTATGACCTGCCACTTTTGCAGACAATAGGGCCACTTTGCCTCACACTGCCCCACTTGGTAACGTGTGAATATTTTACAAATGAATTCCCATAACCAGGAACAAGTTTGGTCAGAGTAGAGAAGGTACAATCTACCAATTCATAATCAACATCTACTGTCCCACCTAGACACAGCAAACTCTTTCATGATGGCCTCAGCGTTCCTCTGACAAAATTACTATACAAATAGACTGCTAATAACATACTTGTACTGAACCACTACCAGTAAAAGGAAAAAGCAGCAGAGGAAGCCCGTTGATTAATCAAAAACCCTTATGCATTTTTTACATGATTCTTATTCCTTGAATGAACCTCGACCCTCTTCAAATGTATCATACCTCATGGAAGTTAACATCGCCATACCTGTTGATGTTATTTCTAAGAGATATCCACAGATAGGGAATGATAAAAAGTATTTTCTGGACAAGAAAAACAATCCAGACATACATATACTGAATATATATGATTCCGCTTATCCTGAGTGCAGTCATTGTGATATCTTTATAGCAAAACATAATTTGCGCAAATACTGACACCAATGCACCAGTAAACATGGTTCCAATAAAGCTTATGACCAAGTTACTTCTGAAAATGGACGACAATATTCAATTTGTTATGAAACAGCTGGCCACAGAATTTACCATTTTTTAAAGGAGTGTACAGCTTGTTTCTTCTCCAATTTGTATCAATTGTTATAGCTATACACGATATAGTATTCACAAACTAGAATTAAAATATGCTGATTGGGGCAGCGTTCATGCGTTATTTTGACGCTACTGCTGACATGGTGGAAGATACATCTAAACTCATTGGATAGCAGATATCAATGTACTTCATCTTGAATGGTGTGCCCAGGGATTCCACCTGCATCTCTAACGTAAACCTCAAATACTGGAATAATTAGTACCTGTACATTACCAATGACTAAAGAAATTAATAATTTTCTCTTCAAACTAAATCCACAAGCACAAGGAATTGCCATTGAACTCCACTTTCAATGTAAAAATACCTTACGGTCACCAAGTCTTTGTAAGAACCAAACTGGAAGTCAGAAATATCTAAAGTACTGTCAGTAAATTAACCAGATGGTTTCCTCCGCTATGCTGAATACTAGGAATCAACAAGTGTCAGTATTGGTAATTGAGAGATCACATAGGAATCAATTGGTTCTAAATAACTAAAGAAGCAGTTCTGATACAATTAGTATAATTTGATTATTGGCGACTAGAAGATGAGGATAATCAAAATTTGGCATATTATTAAGTCCCTGGTGTTTGTTGGAAAAACTGAATGCCAAAGATTAATAATGAGAAATGAGATGATAAAGTAGCAATTCTGCCAAGATTGCACTGAGTGAATAGTGTGGGTGCGGCTGCTTGGTAGAACTGCAGGAGTGACCGCAGCAAGAGAGAGATAACGGTAGCAATAGAGATGGGAAAATGATCACTTTTTGTTGGTAAGCTACAATGGGCAATGTAGTATAATGTTGATAATGGTGGCAACCCTTTGGTTTTCATCAGTATGAAGCTGCTTACAATAATGATTGTGTCTCTGAAAGAACTCTTCTTCTACATCTTATATTTTACCATCTTTGCTTGGGGAACGGCGATCTAAATATCGTCCTTCCATTGTATCCTTGGTTTTAACCTCTGTGCAACCTTTTGTTGGATCTTAAAAAATCTGCCAAAAATCAACAAGGATTATAACCTATTCTGCTGAATTTTACAACATTATGATAACAGAATGGCTAAAACGCAACGTGAATAGGTGATGGGCTTCATCTTACATATTGGCAGCTTCCTAAACACTATGTTTGGAATGCTCAACAACCTAACTGGACTCCACATAGAACTGTTACTAAATTTAAAAAGGATGTAATTTTGCTACCTAACCGGTCTAATCGCTTCTATACCTGGATCCTTCTAGCTGTACAAACAGGTGTAGAAGCTGGAATGAGTTGCGTACTACCACCAGAGATAATGTTACTATAGTCCACAATACAAACCGTAAAGCATGTGAGGCTCTAGGTTTATATTAGATTGATATTGGTTTGATACATTTGATGAGGCAGCAATGACTTATTCTGGGCCTCAGCAATGGCATTTACTTATTATTACTCTAACCCTTTCAATGTTACAAATCCTCTTGACCTGTGGAATCATATACATCATGAATATGTAATGATATTCTATGCTGCGTTATTTATGCTCAAATTGTCCCTGCTCAACTTGAAGATACACTTTTTGATTATGGTTTATATCTGAACTCAAAGGAGTATCCCATTTTTGGAGGACATTACATCAATTTTATATTCCATATTATCTCCATAGTTGGAATAGAGATACCACAATAGTCTCTGCTGTACCATCTGAAAGTATAGCCACTGGGTTACAAGAAGCTTCTATAATATAGAATTTCAATATCCTGCAACAAGTCATGCACCCTCCCTTATAATCGAGCCTATAGTAGATTAAGATCATTTTTAATATTATAAAACGCTATATTACTAAGAAACCAGTTAAACTTTGGTTAATCTAGGGCATTTGAGCATATTGTACACTAGATATAAATTAATTAAAAACATGCTTATTTTTCCCTCAAGGGGATGGAGGTACAGGAAAAACATTTCTTTTTAAGGCTTTGGCATCTTACTAAAGAAGAAAGGATGATACTATACTTTATGTTGCTTTAACAGGAGTTGCAGCTACTCTTCTTCCTAATGATCATATAGTACATCTTACCTTCTAGGTCCTCTCACTTTGACTGATGAGCTGTATGTAATATTTCAGCTCAATCAGATCTTGCTTCCCAGCTCTGTAAAGCTAGATTAATTATTTGGGATGAGGCACCTATGCATCATAGGTAAAGTGAAATGACAGTTAATTGCTCTCTCCATGATATACACAACTCTACTTATTTTTTTGGTGGGCGTCTTATAGTTTTTGGTGGTGATTTTTAGTAGATTTTAACTTTTATTTGTCATGGGGGAAGTAGTTAAATTATAGATGAATGTATTCAAAAGCTTGGTTTTTGGCCCAGAATTAAAATCATTTTCCTCGCTGAAATTATGCATCTGACAGACCAACATGTAAATAGAAAATATAGCGGTTGGTTAAAATCTCTTAGTTATAATCATCAAAATCATGGTCCTATAATACTTCACCATAATATTCACTAAGTACAGCATCAACAGCCATTCATTGAGTTTGTTTACCCTCATGATGAAATTCATTAGATAATATTTCACAGTGCTTAACATTTTCTGTGGGCATGCAGATTTAGTGACAAAAGATCAGAAAGCAAAACTATATAATTAATTAAGTTTACCGCATGCCCTGGTTGGTGAAACTTTTACTACTCTAATGATACAGCCAATCCTGATTAAGAGGTACTGTCTGTAAGTCCTAAGGTGCAGCCCCTATGTCTCAACAGGGACAAACATTTCTTCTGGACAAAGAGATTAAAAGACCAGGTGGATCCCCTGTCACAGTTAAGTAACTTGGCGCATGTGGTGGATGAGTGCTGAGTTGCTGCTCTATACCCAAGGATCCCCCATCCCCTGCCACCCCCCCCTCCTCTACCTTGTTAGAGTGGATAGAGGGGGTTTATGGAGAGGTTGCTCAAGCCAGGGGCAAAGGCAGGCCCTTGGACTCAACACACCATTGGCAATTTTTGTCAAAATTATGAAAAAACAGGTTTTAATGACCTTGAGGCCTGGTTTGCAAATTACGGGCTGGGGACCCACTCTGGACTGCCTGAGATAGAAAATCAAGTCAGGTCCCGATTTGTACACCTAGCCAACACCAAATGAGCTGGCGCAATCCTCCCAACCCTTCAGAATGGATTTGGGCAGGTCAAAACGCATGGTTAGCATGACTTGGACAGTCAGGTCCCAGGTTGGCACTGTCAATCTGGCTTGGCCCAGAAATTTAGATAAAGGGTTTTAAAAGTTTTTCAAGTTTTATTGAGGTTGCGAATATTTCAGCCCACCACTCCCCCAGCAATCGTTTCTGACCTTGAATTCCAAGGAGCCAATATTGATGCTCCTCCCCAATGTTGCCCCCAATTCCTAAGGCAACAGCCCTGCTCAGGGGCTGTTGTCAGGTCATTTTACTCCCTCATCTTAGTTGCAAAAAACCTGTACGTTCTCATCCAGCTTATCGCAGACTCCATCTGTCAATTTTATTTAAAAAAATCTCGCCAAATGATTCATCAAAATGCACCATCACCATCATTCTGGTCCTGGTGATTGTCAACTGGGCTATCCGGTTGATTGACCCTTCTGCCTGACAAGTCATTGTAAATTTCTTAAGCCAAATCGCCCCATATGATGCGCCTTCTCCTCCCACCATTATTGCACATACATTAAATTTGACCCCGGCTCTCTGCCCTGCTGCTGCTTCTCCTAAAGCCGTTTGCTGGGTGGAACAGTCTTGGAGTGACCCCATTTCACACTGGTGGAAGCAAGGCCCCAAACTGACTCTCACGTGAAAGATTTTGTTTACCAAGGAGCCTGGAGCACCATGCTCTAGGAGAGCTTGGCCCTGACGCTCTGCGCAGGCCCCTCTTCGCCCTATTTCTGATGCTAATTTCACAGTGGAACTTAATATTTTACATCAATATGCAACCCTCAATTATTAAATTTAAAGGCATGCAACTGAGAAACCCTGAGGAGTTGACATCCTCCCTGCCTCTCTCCACCCTTGAGGTTGCCCTGCAAGACCCATGGTTGCCCCCACTGTAACAAACTGGTTTGCCTTGGGAGCCTTTAGTACATTTCTGAAATTTTGCTTTCTTCACGCCAACCCTAGAACCCTGCTCCTCCAAGTCACTCATACTCTGTGCCCCTGGCATGCTGTGCTCTACTGGGTGTTCACAGACCCAAATTGGGAGCCCAGTCAAATCCTTCTTAGCCACGTCCATGACATAATTAACTGACCCCTTACCTCAGCCATCTCTAACCTCCTATATGGCATTGGCAAAGCGATGGCCTATGCCCTCATGCTGAACTTTCACTCCCTCTGTGACATGGTATTCTCTTGTTGGTCTGCTGTATTACTCATCTGGGCTTGTAAATAGGCTTTAGTGTAAGGAAACTCACCCTTCCAAGACCCAGCCATCAGCGTAACCCATCAGCTTTATGATAGGAATGGGGGTCCCTCCTATCACTTCTGACTATGTGGCCAATCAAGTCTTGGGTGTCTTAGCAGAGCTCCAGGTGTGCTTCTCCGCTAACAGCGGTAAACTCCGGCCCCTCTGATACCCAACAGAGCGTGGCCCTCCTTGACGCCCTGAAAGGAAATTCCCACTTTGGTTAAGGGTGTGCACCACTCTGCTGTCAAGATGGGCAACCCTACTCTGCTGCTTGCGCTGGTCACCTCATAGGTTCAGGCCCCTGATTCAAGACCCTCGCCCTCCTCCGCCTCTTCACTCTTGTAATAGGAAGATGCAGACCTGCCCTCCTTTTTGAATCCTTTTCCATGCTGGCCCCCTCTGTGACAATCCCCTCTGCAATTGTAGTCTCTGCCTTCTGGGATGCCCTGGGCACATCCTCTGTTGCCCACCCATATTGTGACCCTCTCACATGGTCATTAGAGGTTACTTTCTACGTAGCCCGCTTAATTAAGGACAGAACCTTCCTTGTACCTGCACCAGTGGTTGCCGCTCTAACTTGCACCACATGCTGCCCATCCTCCATCAGCCAATGTCTGAAGACAAGGAAAGCGGCCTGTTAAGTTTTCAGCATAATGGCTTGATTCTGACAAGGTGATTTTACACAAGGTATTGGCCACTGAGCAACTGAATCAGACAATATGGAGATTGCCAACTCTAGTAAAAACAAATAAATAATATATGGAGCAATTGTCCCTATCAACACTTTATATAACTTCTAATAATCGCAGACTTATCTGCCAAAACTACCAAAAGACTTCTCCTCTCAAGCTTTCACTCAACTTTTATCTTGGTCTTCCCAATCTGAATGCATCCTCATCTTGGTAATCTCCTATTTGTTCCCTTTTTAGGAGTTCCATCTATCTCAAGGTTTTGGTTGAATTCCCTCAATTCTCTGAACTATCGCAACTTTGATCAATTCGCTTGTCATCCATATACTTTTTGGTTCAATCTTGAAACTCATCTTGACTCTAATTTCTGATATGCTGTAATTTATAGTGTATCATCCAGTAATATCCACTTCTTAACCTTATCCTATCTTTGACTGGATGATATGCTCCTATTGCTTATATGCTTGAAGGAACTTTGCGTGAATTTGGTTGAAAATCTGACCATCCATGGGTTCCTTAATGGTGTAGGCATCCATAAAAATCTTCTCGATTATCTCAAATAGGCCAGCCCAGATGTTAAAGAGCTTGTTTTTTCCGCCTAAATTCATGTTGGGCATGGAATAAGTCATGATCACCTACATCAAACAGCGTAATTCTACTACATCTCTTCTGGTCTGCTGCCTGATCACGAATCTTCTTAACCAAACTAGTAGAATAGGCTTCCATTTGTAACTTGATCAGCGTTTCTAGTAGATTCATCAAATACCGCTGTGGTTACACACCGCCAGTGTCCTCTACACACGAGTAAAGAAGGGCAGTCAGGTTTGGATGTCTACCATAGAGCAGTTGGAAAGTGCTCTTGCAGGTGGATGAGTGATAGCTGATATTATATGTAAACACAGCTGTAGGTAGGAGTGTACTCCATTCCAAGGGTCGATCCTTCACCAGCTTATGGAGTATGTTCACTAAAGTTCCGTTGACTCGTTCCACCATTCCATTTGATTCCAGATGTAAGGTGTAGTCAAAACTCTGCGGATCATCATCAAGTCATTCAACTTGTGCAAGATGTGCGAGGTGAAATTGGTTTTATTGTCCTTTAAGATGAATTGTTGGCAGCTATGTCACTGTATAACGCACTCCATAATATACTTGGATGTAGTGACCGCTCCCAAGTCATCAATTGCCCTGGCTTCCACCCATCTCGTAAAATGATCAATTGCTATGATTATATACTTAGATTGGTTCACGCCAGTTGGCAGAGGTCCCACTACATCAAGGAAAATGGATTATTAGGCGAACTGAGGCTTAACCAGTTGGTATGTGGTCTTCTTGAGAAAGGCTTCCACTTGACAATGATGGTAACAGCTTACCGTTTCTAGCACATCATAATGCATGCTCTCCCAATAGTAGCAGGGTTGCAAAAACTCCAACGTTTTTGGAAATCCTCCATGTCCTATCACCCAATGGGCATCTGAAACAATTGTGGGTCTAGTGGAAGGTTTAGGGAAACTCAGCATCAAGTCTCCAATCCGCTTATATAGTTCCCCATTGCGTAGGAAAGTATCCTGCCTAAGTCATCTAGCACTTTATCATTTGTGGCAGCTTGCCAAGGTATTTGTCCACCACCATATTCTCATACATAATTTCAGTAAAATCTTCCATAATAGCAACCGTTGGTAGTTGTGAAAGACAATCCACATTTTTATGTTTTGCTCCTGGCCAGTGTACAATCTCGAAATCATATTCCTAAAGCTTCAGTGAACTACGTGCGAGCCATCCTTCAGGTTCACAATGATTCTGCAGCCAACGCAAGAATGCATGATCTGTCACCACTTTGATTTTACCCCATGTAGATATACCAGAAACTGTTTGTATAAATAAATCACCACCATGCACTCCCGCTTGGTCATGGTGTAGTTCCATTAATGACAGTTTAAGATTTTACTGCAAAATGTGACAGGATGCTCTAAGCCGTCATCATCCTTCTATGATATTACTGCCCCTACAGCAGATAGCAATGCATCCGTTTGTACTATGAATTATTTTTCGAAGTTGGGGTATTGCAAAATGGGCGCAATCACCAATGCAGTTTGTAATACATTAAAAGCGTTTTGTCATCATTCCGTTCACTCAAAAGTAGCATATTTCTTTAACAACTCAAAGAGTGGTGCCCCAATACAATGAAGTTAGGAATGAACCGCCAGTAGTAACTGACCATCCCCAAGGACACTTGGATATCCCGTTTATTAACTGGGCGGGTCATCTTTCTTATTGCTTCCACCTTTGCTGGCTGTGGTTTAAGCCCTTTTAAATCCACTACAAACCCAAGGTATTCTAATTGATCTTTAAAAAATTGACACTTATGAGGCTTGATTTTAATATTAGCATTAGCGAGTCAGTGGAACACTTGTTCCAGATGGGCAAGATACTCTGTAAATGTTTGCAAGAACACATTGATATCATCAAGGTAAACTAAGACGCAAGACAGCTTCAATTCACCTAAAATCATATCCATAGCATGTTGGAATGTAGCCAGGGCGTTGCACAAACCCTGTGGCATATGTGTAGCCTAGAATAACACTTTCAAAGTGATGATAGCGCATTTCTCCTGTTCTGCTGATGGCAATTCGATCTGCCAGTACCCCAATATCAAATCCATGGTGGAAAAATAATTAGCCCCTCCCAGTCAATCTAACGCATGATCAATCTGCATAAGGGAGTAGGAGTCTTTCTTCATTAATTTATTGAGCTTTTGATAGTCAATAACCACACAGTTTGTGCCCACTTTTTCTTTACAATGAGCACTGGCAATGCCCATGGACTCTTCGACAGCTCTAGCATCCCTTTTTCAATCAATTTATCTACCTCATCAGAGACAACCTCTTCTTCCGCCTTTGAGCATCTAATAGGCTGCGATCAAATAGGTGGGTGATCCCCCATATCTATTTGATGCACCATCATTTGGGCACACCCCAAATCATGATTGTCATTGAAAATATATTGGTGTTTTTCATATAAACCTATTTCCTTATCTTTCTGTTCTACCAACAATCCAGTTAGCACTTTCCATGGAACCACTATCATTATGCTGAATGATGAATTTGCCATTAAGCCGAGGTCCTCCCATGATCTAAAATCATGAACACAACGAACCTCATCAATAGGGGCCAGAGGTAGAAAAGCCACCACTTGGTGCCATTGGATCGTTATCATCTCCTTCTGTAGGTTCACTAGCAGTACCTTTACCTCCTCATTTCCTGGTAACAGTAGCCCAGGAGCCACATGTGGTTCAAGCCATGATTGCTGGTGGGGCCCCACAATTTCCCCAAATAGCCCTTTAAGAATGGCAATTTCGAGCTCAGTTCCTATTATGCACTGGTGCCCAGACGGTAGGCTCAAAGCGCTCACTGCTCATAGAGAAATACCTTTATATGAATGGATCTGGTTGGAGAGGGCTCTGGTTCTCCGCTTCATTCACCGATATCATACAGGAATCACCCCATCACTATAAGCCAAATTGATTTGGCTGGAGAAGAACGGATCTGTTGGGATTCCGCTGGAGGTAAAGTAAATGGGAATCTGTTATCCCAAAATACCAATGGTTTCCTCCACCATATCGACCACAGCTCCAAATATCCTCATGTACGCAGCACCAATGCGCGCGCGCGCGCGCGCGCGCGCGCGCGCGCGCGCGCGCGCGCGCGCGCGCGCGCGCGCGCGCGCGCGCGCGCGCGCGCGCGCGCGCGCGCGCGCGCGCGCGCGCGCGCCCCCCCCCTGCTCGCTCGCTCGCTGTGTGTGTGTGTGTGTGTGTGTGTGTGTGTGTGTGTGTGTGTGTGTGTTAGAATAAAGTAGTTATTATTTGGTAGAACCACTGCTGGAGCGGAAGTCCTAACTGACCCAAATTGCAAAGACAACATGCTGTATGCTCCTTCAGACACAGTGCTCTGTGTCCCAGAGGTCCCATATACTACTCTGTGATCCACATCTGGCTTCAAAGGAAGCATAGCCACCAGCATGGTAGAGATTATATTAACTGGGGCACTGGTGTCTATAATAGTTTGAATTTTTATGATCTGAATGTAAATGTCACAATAGGTGCACTCCTATCAAGAAAAACCATCAGTGTTTATTATGTGCACGTCAAAAGGCTTGTTGTTACCAAGGAAGGAGGATATGCCCATACTGACATGAGGATACTCCAGAGCGATTTTTCAACTGAATTTCTATGTTAACCCCACTAGGGAGGCAACGTCCATTGAGGGTCCTGCGTTGCTTATGCCAGTTTGTTCTAGAATCTTCCATGCATATGGCTTCTGAACATCATGGTAGAACTCAGAGATTGAGGGCGAATAGCCACTCTCTTGAACAGAGGCTGGCGTATCTTATGGAAGCTGTTGGTATAAAAAGTCGTCTGGCTGAGTTCTGAATTCAACGTGAAGAGATTCTTTAGAATCGTTAGGGACAATTAAATTCAAGGTAGCGGAGGTAGAGCATCTCATCTCTACTCCACATGAGCTTTCTGGTCAATCTTCTCAGATGGCACTGCATACTCCTGCTGGTTGCTATGGAAATTACCCGCATAATGTCTTCTTCATCTGAACGTGAAGCAAGAATTCATAAAGGGCTCACGTCTATAGTTTGCGGCTGGAGGACCAGTTCAAAAATTAATGATATTATTAAAAGTCAGGGATGAGGTGGCTGAGCGTACATAGGATTAAAAGGATCAACTAATATATAAGATGGACGAATATTTCCCAGCGGTTTATAACTCAGTCGTTGCTTCCAATATCCTGAGGAGTATGCTGCAGCGACAGCTGGGTCCTTTTGCTCTTAATTGGGGGCACTGAATGTGGCGGAGAGATGATGTAAAGTGTTCATGATTTGAATAAGCCCTTCATCTTTGTCCAGAACGTGAAACATAGCATTATGCAATTCCCAATATGGTTTGCCTGCTGCTTTCATTGCCATACCTAATCCTCAGCGAATAAATGTTGGCTCCTATTAACATATGCACTTCTGCCAAGAGTTGTTCAGCGAATTCTAACAGTGACTTGTTTCATTTGGAACTTTAGGGTCAGGAAGTTATCCTTTTGTTGAGCCATCTTAGCCGCGCCCCCAAACAGCTGGAGAACAGTCGCGTTTACCTCTTGGTAGGATACCGAGCTATTCTGGAGGTAACAGGTGACTTAATTGGCACTCTCCACGTCCAAAGTGGACAGCATTAGTTTCACTTTCTGCTGATATGAGGCCCCTTCCATGGCGAATTCAATTACTTAAAGTAACCGTGCATATTCCAATCATGACTGAAGGGTGGTGAATTCTCAATCTGAACAGCTTCGCCTTGCTCTGGGCTCCAGTCACGAGGAACAGCCAAATTGGGTTTCAAATGAATGGGGGAAACATCCTCATGTGAACTATTGTAGTGACGAGCAGATGGAAGCAGATCTGCTGAATTGGACTCAGAAGAAGTAGGGTTTCAAGGAGGGTCTGCCATGACCCCTGAGGGATACTCATTGGCCGATCCATACCATTCCTCCCCCAACTCGCCACTAATTGCACCTTTTCCCCCAGTTATGGCTTGCTCAGCAAAATGTTCGTTGATTATATGTTCTGCTTTAACTTAGTAACACTGACACTGGCCATCTTGAAATTCTTAATGAAGCATCTCATACTGATTTTGAAACTCGTGATGGAATTCCCATTCAGAGTACAGCTTCTTCTCCACTGCATGAAGCCATAAGAGAACGTCCTCCACTATTCTCTGCATTCTTGCGTGCTGCCTGTCAGTGTCATGCGCTTGTTGGTTAGCATCATCTAGTTGGTTAATGCAGGCTGCTTGTTCTCGCACCAGCTCCTAATTGGCTCATCAAAGGTTATCCAACTGTACTTAAATATCCGCATACTCTATCATTCAGTGAACAGAAGAGTAATGGCTTGACTACGCTCAGCCTGATTAATGATTTCCAATTGTGTAACCCACCATACCAACTGGATATATCCATGAATGTCAACAAGGAGATGAGTGCATTGTCTGCCATCTGCTGATTACTCCACTCAATGCAAAGTTGCTGGATTCAGCTGCCACGGAGCCAACATGATCCATTATCTGCAGCTCTTTCAGCGTTACCCTTTCCCTAATCTGAGCTATAACAGCTTTAATAACTTCCACCCATTCTGCCAGGTCCATCATAAAACTCTCGGTGTTGTTTCCCAATGTGGTTACATCCTGAATCCATTCCACCAATAGACCGCACTGATTCAACAATTCCCCTATCACCTGATGTAACTTCTGAGTCAACTGTGTAACCAAAACGTCCAACCGACGGCAGACATCCCCAACATTGTAGTCCACCTGTACCAGCGCCCCCTGCACCTGCAAAAAAGAGTGATCAAGACAGTCAAGTAGGAGGTGAGTATCATTCTGCTGCACTTGACAAACTTCATGATGTCCCCAATCTCAATATTGTGGCAGGCCATCACACGCAGTAGCTGGTTGATTGATGGCTGCACATCTGCGACTGAATACTCTTTGGTTCCATGGGTACTTAGCCGACTAGACAACCCCATGGTATTGCGTCCAGATAGTACATATACAACATGTAGCAGGTTTTCTGGTCCCGGTGATTGTAGAACAAACTCAAAGCATGCTCCCCCACCTCGTTTTCATAGAGTTGATACCCCCACAGAAGCCATTCTATAACGCTACGCAGCTGCTGGGGAGTCACATTCATAGAGCGACCTTGTTTATCTGCTGCCAACCCAAGACAAGTTTCTAACTGCAAATTGAACATAGCATCTTCATCACCTGGCTATGTCACTGTAAAAAGTGCCAGTTCATTGTTGGATGCTTCCTGTGCTTCCTCGGAGTATTGAGCATTAAATCTGATCAATAATTAAGTGTAATGAGTGAGGGCTCACCATTTTGCCCTAGTGCCAATAAGCTACAGTTGACCAGTGGCCCCCTGTAGTGAGCACTACTGTTAATTTTTCAGCATAACGGCTTAATTCCACAGAGTTGGTTTACACAGGGTATTAGCCACTGAGCAACTGAATCAGATGATATGGAGATCACCAACTCTAATAAAAACCTGATAAATAATATATATGAAGTGATTGCCCCTATTGACACTTTATTTAACTTCAAATAATTGCAGACTTATCTGCTGAACCTACCAAAAGACCTCTCCTCTCAATCTTTCACTCAACTTTTATATTAATCTTCCTATCCAAATGCATCCTCTGCTTGGTAATCTCCTATTCGTTCTCTTTTTAGGAGTTTTTTCTATCTCGAATTTTCAGTGGAATTCCCTCAAGTCTCCAAACTATTACTACTTCAATCAATTCACTTGTCATCCGTATAACTTTTCAATTCAATCTCAAGACTTGTCTCACCTCTAATTTCTGATCCTCCAGAATGTATAGCGTATTGCCAGTCATTTCCACTTCTCAACATGGCCCCTGGTCTCTCAGTTCTTTATCCCCCTGCTGGACCTACCTTGAATGTTCCCCCTCCAGAAATCAACTGCTGGCTGTGTCCCTTGGTTCTAAAATTGCCCATGAGGGCACTTTGCTTGATCTTAGGACCCTGAGTCCAATTTGTCTTTGCCGTTGTCTATCTTCCAAGTTCCTGCTTCTCCCCCAAAGAGAGGGAAGAAGGTGTGCTTGTGAACTGTCGCCTCCCCATCTGGGGTGAGGTGGAGGTAACTCTTTCGCCTCAAGAGCAGCCCAGTCCTTCACCTCTTAAGCACCCACTTCATACAATGGGCATGCTCCTTCCTCTGCTGCTCTTTCCTTTGCTCTGCCCAACAATTAAGATCAGGCCTACTTTCTGTTTCCGGTTTCTTTCTGCTCAGAGTCAAGTGAAGTCACCATAAAAGCCTTGCTCTATATGGGCGCGGTGGATAGCTTCATGGACCTCAGTGTAGCGCGTCCCTTGGACTTGATGGTGAAGAAGCTTCATCTATCCTAGGCGCCTTATCTGAGCCTCTTAATTGTCATGGAATTTGACGCCCCTTACACTTTTCCTTTCATGACTTTGTGTTTTCCAACCATTTTTCAGCAGTACAGGATCTGCTATATCCTGTGATTTTAGAAGCAGTTTGGTGGCGTCGCCAGCAGGTTAGGATCTCCTGAAGAGTAACTCCCTTCTATTCATGAGCCATAAGCTGAGTGGAGAGTTCCTCTGCTAAACATTCTTTCCTTGGGTCCCTCACTTAGCTCAATCTCTCCTCCTGACCCTACCCAGCAGACCTCCCCCCAGACTTTCCTTCCCTTCTCGCCCCATACAATGACGTTCTGATAAGTCTCTGGTAGAAAAGCTTCCCCACACTCAGAACATGATCTGACATTCCAGTTGATGGTCTACCTTGTCAAAATCAACTGCCATCTCTACCCTTATATATAGTAAGAGGACAAGGCCCTGGGGATTTGGCTGGACGACATGTTAGAGAAGGGTTGGTATTCAAAGAAATCTTTCCCCGTCGCCTTACCCATAGTTTTCGCCAGGAAGTCAGATGGCTCCCTGAATCCCTGTGTTAACTACAGTCACCTTGATAACATCAAGTTCCCTGATCTGTATCCCCTGCCATTAAAGCAATATATTGCCCAACCTATTGCCAAGTCCCGCATCTTCTAAGCTGGATCTGGAAAATGCCTTCAATCAAGTGAGGGTGGCAAGGGGGCAGGAATGTCTCACGAGTGGTTGCACCTGGCGTGGGTTTTTCAAAAAGGGTGATGCCTTTAAAGTTGAAGAATGTCAGGCCAAATTCTAGCACCTCATTAATGATGTGCGGGGTAATCTGCAACTTTATGTGCCGTTGCCTACACTGACAAAATCTTGATCTATTCCCCCACCCTGGAACAACATGCCAAAGACCTGAGAGCGGGGGTGGCAGCCCTCAACAGGGCGGGATTCTATGTAAAACCTTCCAAGTGCGAATTTTTCAGGGTGGAGGTGACCTTTTTAGGCAACCTAGTCTTGATGATGGCTATGTGGTTCCCCCCTGCAAGCTTGAGGCTATTTAGTCATGGCCCACCTAACTACTCATGACAACTTCGCAGTTTCCTTGGCAAAATAACCTTTTTGAAGAAGTTTCCCCAGTCCTTGCTCAACTGGAGGCACCCCTTCATCCACTCACAGGAAAGAACATTCCTTTCAAGTAGTCCCCTAAATGCCAACAGGCCTTCAAGGCCATCAAAGATGTCTTCTTACCAGCCCCATTCCTCCTCCACGCAGACACCTCTTTCCCCTTTGTAGTAGAATGCGATGTCTCCTCAGTGGAGGTATGTGCTGTGTTACTACAGGAGCATGAAGACGTCATACACCCTATGGCCTATTTCTCCCACAAGTTCACCTTGACCGATCAAGCTTGGACCATCTATGACAAGAAGTTGGTGGCATTGGTGTGGTCGCTAACTCACTGGCAGTACCTCCTGCATGGCGCTCAGCACGAAAATCATTGTTTGAATGAATCACAAAGCCCTGTTCTATTATTTCAAACCCCAAAGGCTGGGCATCGTCAAACCCACACCTATCAGGACATCTGTGGTTTCCACTTCAAGTATTAATTAATCAAGGGCCTCCTGGTTGTAAACTAGACATGCTAAGTCTAAACGCCTCCCTGTCACCTGATGGTGAGGAGGACCTCCCGGAGCTAACCATTGTAGTATACCCTCCCAGATCCACTTTTTTGATCCTCCCATGGTGGCCTTTGCTGACTTGGACCCAGATGTCCCACTCCTCTCCTGCATCCTTACATACCAAACTTGCTGCCCTGAAGGGGTTGAGCTATATGAAGATTTGGAGTCCAAGTTCCAAAAAAGATATCTTTACACCCTTAGGGATGGGACAATCTGGTTTTATGATTGAGTTTGGGTTCCCCCCTCTATGCGCACCCAGGTCATTGAGGGAACTCATGTCCCCGGCGGTAGTTCACCCTGGCACCATGAAGTGCATGGACCTCACTAAGCGAACCTACAACTGGCTGGGGTCCTCAAAATATATTCCCGCCTTAATCGCCAGTTTCATCACCTATGCACATGCAAAATCAGACCGCTCCAGCAAGAAGGGGTTTTTAGACCCCCTTCAGCAGTTTGAGGGCCCATGGACCTCAGTTTCTGTTGACTTTATCTTGAAACTCCCACCCACCTGTGGCTTGGATGCTATCATGGTAGTCGTTGACCAATTTACCAAGTCTTCTTTTTTTATCCCCTGCCTCTCAGTTATCACAGTGGTGGAAACTGCAGGTTTGTTCGTCAACCATGTTTTTACCATGTTTGGTCTCCATAAAGAGATACTGAGCGATAGGGTCCCCATTTCGATATTTGGTTTTGAGAGGAGTTGTTGACACTCCTCAGCATCAAGCCTTGCAGATCTACCGCCTACCATCCCCAGTCTGATGGCATACTGAGAGAGTGAACCTGATACTGGAGCAGTACCTGCGTTGTTATTTGACTGCCTCACAAGACACCAGGGCCAATAACCTGCCCCTAGCACAATTTGCATACAACAACTCCATCCACTCTTCGAACTATTTCTCCCCCTTTTTAGCCACCTTGTGGTACAATCCCTCCTTCCAAATCGGACCCCAGCTCTCCTCGGCAGCTCCAGTGGCAGAGGACTGTTAACACAATCCACGAGACACAAAACCTGTTCTGTGAACACTTGGCGAAGGCCGTTGAGGACTACAAGAAGTCCGCTGACTGGAAACGCCTCCCCATGTTAAAAATTGAAGTTAGCTCCCTTGTCATTCTATACATATGAAAAATCCACCTAAAAGCCCCCACTCAGATGTTGGCTGCCAAAAGTTCAAGTTTCTTTGAGGTTTAGAAGGGTCTAAATAATGGGGCCTACCATCTAGAACTGCCTGTGCACTGGAAGCAGCACAATGTCTTCCATATCTCCCTTCTAACCTCTTTAAGGGGGAAGGCTAACTTCTACTGAGCCCATTAACATCACAGATTTCCATGAAGCAGAGGTGGAAGTCATCCTTGCCTCCCAGAAGTCTCGCCAATATGTCCAGTACCTGGTCACTTGGAAGGGCTACCCTTTTTCAAAACAGCTGGGTGAGTGCAGCGATTGTAAAAGCTGTAAGGAGCTAGTGGAGGAATTTGATGCGTCCCACCCTGCAACTCATTATCCCCTCCAGATGATCGTTGCCATCCTTGCCATGCTCCCAGAGAAGCACAAAAACTATGCTCTGGTCCACGCTCCCAGTGAAAAGATCCTCCCAGCTGAAAAAGGAAAAAAGTAGTGCAAGTCCTGGGCCCAGCCCCTGTGCCTACACAGGGATCAGCATCTTTTCTGACAAAGAGAGGGCCAAAGGTCCGGGTGGACCCCCTGTCACAGTCAAGTGATTTGGTGCACATGGTAGATGATGTAACGAATGGGTTTGTCCCATCCATTACATTCTGACTCAGATTAGGATTTTACAAATTCGAGTCAGATCATTTTTAAAAACATTTTTGGTTTGGTCATTTTGGACGTTGGGTTGTTCCTCTCCCAAGCTGTTAATTAGGCTTATGCGAGCCTACTTGATAGTTTGGGTGAGGGCCCAAAGCGCTGCCTTTATAAGGCGCGCCCGCCCATTCCAAACCTCAGTTTGAAATTTTCACCCTAGCATGTCCCTTTTTGGGATGCATTGTCAGTTGCTCCCCAGATGAGCTCTGGTCGGCGGACACCTTCGTTTTTATGGTCCAAAATAGAAATAAAGGATGTTTCAGGGTTCGCATACCTTGCATACCTGTGGTCTTTTTTGGGTGTTTCTGTTTCAAAGAGTCTTTTGCATGGTTGGGTTGGACCAACCACTATTCAACCTTTACATAGCCAACCAATGAGAGGTGAATGTTTGGCTGCTTGTCAGTGCCCCAAACCTCTCACTACTCAGTTAGGCCGCTTTGGTTGCTTGTCAGTGCACCAAACAAATATGTAAAATTATATGGCGGTCAGAACTGGGGGTTTTCCAATTCATTAAAGATGAGTGCTGAGTTGCTGCTCTACCCCCCAAGGATCCCACATCCCTTCCTCATCCCCCTCCTCTACCCAGTTAGAGTGGATAGAGGGGGTTTTTAGAGAGGTTGCTCAAGCCAGGGTCCATAGTCAGGCCCCTGGAACTCACCACTCCCCTGGTAATTTTTGCAAAATTATAAAAACAGGTTACAATAGACCTTGAGGCCCATTTTGCAACTTTTAAGCTGGTGGAGCAAGTCCAGACTGACTGAGGTAGAAAATCGAGTCAGGTCCTGATTTGCATACCTAGCCAATCATCAAGTGAGCTGGCGCAATCTTCCTAACCCTACAGAATGGATTTGGGCAGGTCAGGACACTCATCTAGTTTAACTCAGATGGTCAGGTCTCAGGTGGGCACTGCCAACCTGAATTGACCAAAAATTTGGAAAAAGTTTTTAAAAGTTTTTTTTTTAGTTTTTTTTCAGGGTTGCGAATACCCCAGCCCACCACTCCCCCACCAATCAGTTCCCACTCTTTAATTCCAAGGGGCCATTCCATTGATGCCCCTCCCCAATGTTGCCCCCAATTCTTAAGGCAACAGCCCCACCCAGGGTTGTTGTCAGTTCATTTTTACTCTCTCGCCTTAGTTGTGATGATAAACCCATACATTCTTGCACAGCTCGTCACAGACTCCATTTGTCAATTTTATTTAGAGAGATTCTGTCCTTAAATCTAGAAATGTACCAACGCCCTCGTTCTGATTCTGATGATTGTCAACTGGATTGTCAGGTTGATTGACCCTTCCACCAGGAAATTCATTATAAATTTCTTAAACCAAATTGCCCCAGATGACACTCCCTCTCCTCTTACCACTATTTAGCATCCTTTCTCTTTGACCTCAGCTCTCTGCTCTGCCCTTAGTTCGCCCATAGCCGTTTGCTGGGTGTGACATCCTTGAAGTGATCCTGTCATGAAAGCAGCAAATGACATTTACACTGGCTGCCAGTTAGGGTGCGTGAGTACCCAGATGGTAAGCCAGAATGCCAAAGGCACTTCTGCTCAAATGACTTAAAGGTGGAACGGAAGGTGGGTGAAACATGAATGGCGACACATGAGGGTACTAAGTAGCTAACTGGCACACAGCCAGGTTGTTTCCACTATGGAGCCAGCGGATTCAGGTGTGGAAAGCTTGAGAGCTGCAACAACGGGACTGGGTTCTTCAAATGGGTTGTTGGTGAGAGGGCAGGTGGTGAGGTTGTGAAATATCTGCCAGCGGAGAGGTTAAGCATCCAACAAGGGTGACTAATACTTATGCTGAATAGCTTTTGCAGGCAGTAAGTATCAAAGGATGCACCAAGTAAGGTATGCCCAGACCATGACAGTAGGTAACACTGTTGTTATGATGGCCACATGGGCCCAGTCATTAAGCGACCCAAAAATCATTTTTGGGGCTGGGTTTGGCAGCGGATACAAAAGGAAATTTCAAAAAGCACTTTTATTCAGTGTGGAGGTTTTTTATCTCAAGATAAGATAATAAAAAAGGCTGACAATCATACCTATCAGGGATGATTGCTTAAATACTCAGTCATTTAGGGAATAAGATGACATGCATGGGTGTGGGGGCCTCGATTTTCTGACCTAGAACGATGTAACTTGAATGGAAATACTTAAAATGATGTGGCCATGTTGGCGGAAGACTGAGTCAATGTCAAAATAGGCTCTGGCGCCCAAATCACGTTTTACTGTGATCGCACCTGCATGAGCAGTGGCATCTCGCTCATTGGGTGGCAGGGACCTTTCAGAGCCATTCCATATAGAGACAGTCCCAGCTGGTTGGAAATGGTTTCAGACCACTAAGCCCAACCGCCCCCTGTTTCCTCAGTTTATTTACGATTTTGTGAAACTTCAGCAGAACTAGACTCTCCACAAAAGGGGGGTCTTTTTTGTAAATCCGGCTAAACTTAAAATTGGCATCTGGAAGAACCTCATTTTTATTTTTCCCATGTCAGTCACTTTTGCCATGACTTCGGCGCATACCAACTTGATACGCTGCTTCAAAACACTAGTTGTCAGAACGGGAATGGGTAGAGGGACCTTCTAGGTGTGGGCTGTAACCCACCACTCATCTACCACATGGGTGAGATTGCCCTGTGTGACGAGGAGGACAGATGCTTCTTCAGACCTTTATAAATGGGAAATAAAAACGCCTCCCAGATCAAGCCCAAGGGGCGCTCCCCAGATTTACATTATCCTTTTCTTTTCCAATAGGATGAGCACCCCCACTATAAAACTGGGTAAGGGTGACATTCTTATGGGCTTTTAGTAGCTTGATTGCCGTCAGCACAGTGACTTTTATAGGGAGCTTCAGGTTGAGCAGCATGGAACGCTTTGACTAACCCAGAACATTTTGCTTAATCCTGAGCACCAACCCAGCTATTTTCATAGGCTGATAACTTTTCCAATTGACTAAATATTGAACTGAACGCTTCAACCAACAGGAAGGCAAGAACGCGTCAATCTCGGCCTCTTCTTACACCTCAATAGTGACCAGTTTGGATTCCAGAAGAATTGCCCTTGAATGAGAACAACTGTGATACATGAAATATGGGGTGTTGCTTCCAATGAGCTGGTAATTTCATGCAAAATGCGCCATTCCCTAGGTCCTCTTCCTCCAAATGAGTCCCAGAATATTGCTCAAAAATTTTCAAGAAGTCACCAGCATTCTCAGGTGGCGCGTGTCTAACATAACATGTAATTCCACCTTAATATATGCTCCAGAAGGCACTTTACAGTTAACAAACTACTTAGAGTCACTAATAGCCTTAATTATGTTTTCACGGACCAAGTACTGAAAGCGCGGATTTGCTGTGCATGTCAGCTGCAGTTGTCACCTCTTGATGAAGGCGCGGCCCTACCAAACATAAAGGGTTATAACCTAAAGTGGCTTCATAGGGGGAGAAGCCTGTGGATGCATGGGTTACACTATTATACATAAACTGAGCAAGCGGAAAATCATCCGCCCAAGTAGTCTGAGTGGCCACGGCATAACACTAGAGTAGTGCTCCAAAATTCGATTTACTTGCTCAGTTTAACTATTCAACTGGGGATTGTATGCAGTCAAATGACATGGCATGATCTTTAAAAAATGCTAGGAGTTCATTCCAGAATCGTGCTGTAGATTGAGTGCCACAGTTGATGATGATTTCCTGCGGCAACCCAAACGTGGAGAACACATGTTACATGAACAGTCTGGCTGTCTCCTCGGAGATGATGGCTGAGGAACAGGGTATGAAGAGGGAAAATTTGGTGAAGTGATCTATGACTACCATAAAGACTGTAAACCCATTGGAGATTGGCAGCTTGATGATGAAATCTACAGACATGGAAGTCCATTGTCATGGAAATGGCAGAAGAGGTTTAGACCGACCTGCCAGTTGGGATTCATAAGCACCCAAAAAGCAAGCCAGAATGCCAGAGGCATTTCTGACTGGATGACTTGATATGGAACCAGGCATTGGTAAACGACGAATTATTGGTGCAGCACAAAGGTGAGATGATCCCAATGACAAACCACACTGAACCCACTCCCAACCCAGGGGGTCTTGCTGCAGGTGGTGGAATCACTGAGATAGTCTCGATGAGAACCTCGGCATATGGGGTCATTTTAACTGGGGTGACAAGGAGACAGATTCTCTCTTGCAATTGGTGGATATATGGCAAGGTCCCCATGTATTGCTGCTGGAAGTTAGTGATAATAGGGTTGTAGAGCCAAAAATATTGGACTCACTGAACCCAATCAACGATGGAGGAGCCATGGTGACCAATAGTACTGGTAGAGCCCATCTGGTATATGGACCAACAGGCCACCGGGGAAACGCCATCAGGGATGCAGTAGAAGAAATAATAAAAAGTGCTTGGATTTTTTGGCTAAATTTTATTTGAAGGGAAAGGAAGAAAATTAACCAACAATTTTCATAGTGCTATGCAACTGGTTAAATAGTGGTCAATTGGGGTAGTGACAAGCCAGGATCAGGTCCCACAATTTCAACTTAACCGGCGAATTGTTCAGAAATGGGCGGGTTTGTTCCTTGAGAACTGACATCACAAAATTTGGCGATGGGCCAAGGCACTGTTGGTTCAACCTCAAACATCCAAACTGAGGCTCGACTATGTTTCCAATGGTTGGTGCGATGGTGTTTGGCCCAAAAAGTGATGGGAATCTCCTAAGGCCACCCCACATAGGGGCAGGTCCATTTGGTTGGGAATGGATTCAGGACGCCCAACCCGCCCACGCTCAGTCACTGGACCGTTCATTTGGTCAATGGCATCACATCAGCCGCAACGCCTGAATTATCTACCAGGTGCTTTGAACCCTTGTCAGTGGCGCCCAATGCTATAGCCTGATTGTCAAGGATGATCCTCGACGACTTTGGTAGGAGGGTGCTTTGTTAAATCAGCATATTGATCAAATTGGAACTGTCAGGCGTTCTGACTGATACCTCAGTCTTCATGCCTTTCCAGCCATTTGAAATTTGGGCATCAGCCAGATTGCCACTCAAATTAGATCTGGCTGATTTCAATTTGACAATTTTGGCGCAGATTTCGCTAATTCCCTGTAACAGTTCTGCTGAGGTGAGTGTGGGTACTGGGGGTGGGATCTGAAGTGTAAGAGCTGTTACCCATCGCTTATCTACTACGTGAGCAAGATCGCCCTGAGTAATGAGGGGTACCGCCATCCTCTTTGGTGTCTTTTTACTCGGGAATGGGAAAATGGCCTGATCAACAGCCAGGGGACGTTCCCCAGGACTTAGATACATGGCCTCTCCACCTGCTGCAGGGTGTGGAAAAGACCTTTCTTTCCTGACCTATCTGACTTGGCCTGTGCGCATGTCACACAATTTGTGATCCATGCCTGAATATCATTTAACAAGCCTGGTCAGTTGTAGGTCCACTTAATCAGGTCGAGACACCTCTTATTTCTAAACCCCCCACAGAAGGGGGTCATGGTGCACATGGATGACTCAAAAAGGAGGAGGGGCAGCACCCACAAGTGCGATATAAATTTAATAAGCCCCTCAACCAAGGAATAGAGTTAATTCTTGTGCGTTGAGAGTTTTTAATTTCTCTAACAACTTTAACCCTTCTGCAAAAGCTGTTTTAACGCTAAGACTTCAAAACCAGGGGCACGTTCAAACCCAAATCTGCCACTGAAATTGCAGAAGGAGCAATAGCTAGAATTTAGGCTGGTAATACTACAGTGATAAGGTCTCTATTGTACGCCTCTGCAAGACAGAGAACTGGGTTATGATCCAGAAAGTTGGGGAGCACATTCAATGTCCCCTTCACAAACTTGTACTTGTAGTTGAAGCTGCATAATTCATGATATGTTTGAGCTTGTTGGTGCGCCAACTTCTGCGGCTTTCAAAAGTACAGGAGAGTTTGATGATTTATTCATACAGTTATCTCATATTGAGCACCTTGCAAAAGATACTGCCAGGGAGTTAGGACCCATGCCACAGCGGCCAACTCTCTGTCATAGATGACACAGGGCTCCTCAGTAGAAGTAAACGTACATTAGAAATAGGCGATTGAGATTATTTATACGCTGTGCTTTTAGAAGAACAGCCCTCACTGCAGCTGAAGATGCATCATGTGCTACAATATATGGTTTTAGTGGGGTCCGCATGTTTAAGGAAGGGGGCTTTAAAAACACCTCCTTGATTGATTCAAACTCCTGTTGGCATTTGGAAGTCCAGAGGAAGGGAATATTTTTACCAATAAGGGGGTGCAGTGGCACGGCCTGCTGCAAGAATGCGGGGGATAATTTTTAAGAAAGATTATGGTACCCAGAACGCTTCTCAACTGCTTCTTGGTCATGTTGGGTGTGCCACTCATGTATGGCTTTTAGTTTAAATGGAGGTACAGAGAATCCATCTTTTAGAACTAAGTTACCCAGGAAAGTAACTTTTTCACAACAGAATCTGCATTTAAACGGTTTAACAAAAAAATCCAACCTATTCAGAGCGGCCATCACCGCCTCCAGACCCTTTTCATTCTGATGGGTAGAAATAAACTACAAAATTGTCAATGTATGCCAACGCGCAGTTGAATATAAGGTCACCTAGTAAACTATTGATCATTTACTGAAACGTTTAGTGGGCATTCTTCAACTCAAACGGTGTTACCCAAAGCTGAAATATTCCCCTCCTTGTCCAAATTGCAGTCAGCCAATCCTGGCCTTCAACCACTCAAATTTGGTAAAAGGCATTTACCAGGTTGAGCTAAGAGAACACCTGAGATTTTGCAATTTCCTGACCAATAGTTTGCTCTGGAAGGAGGGGGTAGGGGTCATGCAATGTGATATTGTTCAGGTGCCATAATCCACACAGGGGCACATCGTCCTGTCAACTTTTTTATTAAGACAATGGGCGAGACAATAGGGGATGTCTCTTTAAATACCCAACCATTCTTGAGCATATCATCCAGTCATGCATTTAAAGCCTCATTCTCCTACACCTTGTAAGGGTACAGAAAGCAAGTAATGTTCACCACAGCCATCATATGAAAAGACAAGTCAAACTCAGTGTGCGGCAGAAGATGGTTTGCTTTGTCCCAATCAAAAATATCTTGGTAGACCATCAACGCTGGTAGGGAAATCTGGAGGAAGGCCCACAGGGAAGATGAGCGTCATGATGGAGCCATGGTTCCGGGCTTTGGAAAGAGTATTGAGCAGAGTAAAGTTGCCCTCCACCTGGGCATTATCAAAGACGACATTTTTAGTCCAAATAAATTTTTTCACTTACTGGCGCCGCCATTATCCCAAGTTCAAAATGACTGAAAACACTAAGTTGGGGATTGATTAAAAATTGGTCATAGAAGCTGAATTGATGGACCAATAAAGGCTCTGGGCTCCACACCCTAAAGGATGGCTGCACGGCTGATTATGTGACCATCACCGCTGGACTCAGTTCCAAGTTTATTCGAGCTGCTGGGCCAGCTTCAAACTCATGAGATTACCCGCCGCACCCATGTCTACCAGGTCCTCAAAGGTTACCCGGTGCACACCTATCAATTTTCCATTAGCAATAGAAAATAAGCATATTTTTGTTTATTTACAATGGTGCAAAATTCCTCTAACAGTGTGGAAATAACATTCAGGTTGGGCGGGAGAACAGGCTTGGAAGGAGAGAAGTCATCCAAACCAAAGGGTTGGCTCACAGTCACCTTAGACTGCGCACCCATCAACTGGGGGACAAATGGAGTGGGATTTACTTGGTCAGATGCAGGGACCACCACAACTGTCAGGGCCAAAGCAGATACTGCACAGACTTCAGGATTGGAAACCATCTCTATATTGGTGAATCCTATTACAAATGAGCTATCCACTGCATGGGGGATCCGGAAGAGCGTTGCTAAGATTGAGGTTGCTGCCATACACATCTGGTACACCGTCTCCACCAGGATGGCCCAAGTGTCATGGTTGGCAGATGCCAAATCCAACGCAGCTCAGAATATTGCTTGAATAATATCCAGTGACAAGCCTAGGGTGGGGGATTGCTTGTGGAACAATACCACAAAGGAAGTTAAGTTGGACGCTTCACCGCCCATAGAAACAATCAGAGTAAGAGAGCATAATGCGGCACCAGCGCCTTCAATGCTGAAGATACCAGTGAGATTAAAGGAATTGAGTCCCCAGTCTGAATGACTTCACGCAAAAGGCTCCATAACCACTTTTGGGCGTTGCCTTCAATGGCGTCTAAAAGAGACACGCTCTGAGGGCGTCCATTATAAAAGTGGAGCCTGTAGGGGTGATTGAGAACTACACATGCAGCTTAGAAAGGGCGTTGAGCACCTTTTAGTGATCTCAATGGGCAGTTTAGATAAATCTACGCCTGAGGGTGGTCTACTACTGAAGCGGGGTATTGCGATTCTGATATGACTGGATGATAAGCCTTGAATCAATATAGTGGAAAAGATGGACTCTGTTGGAATCAAACTAGTAACGGTAATTTAAGTGCTTCGAAATGAGGCGAAATTGGGTTACTGAGAACTGGCCAAATTGGGTGAATGTGAATTGATGAATGAATTATTGGTGAAACTAATGAGATACGGCGAAGTGAATTACTAAGCCATGAAGTGATACCATCCAAAGTCATTACCATACAAGCAGGATGAGACGATTGAGGAGGTAGGTTGTTATTAGTTTTGAGGAGTAAGTATAACAGCGAGAGTTCGCTGTATTAATATAGAAAATAAAAAAGAGTGGAAGGGGCGAGTGCTCCCTATTTATTTATATATATTTATACATTTATTCTGTCATGTCGAGGACAATGATCATCATATTGTTGGTCCTAATTGCTCAGTGGGTCTACCATGTGCAAATTCTGTCGGCGTATCTCCTAAGTATCACCAATTTTACAGCATGGGGGTTTCCAGGATGACCAGGTAGTGGAAAGCTCTCCTAACGCCACCCAGGAGCTGCATACAAACTTGACAACTGACCAAACAAACAACAGGAGCCAAATCACTGACTGCAAGTTTATTTAGTAGATAGAAACCACTGCAGCGCCCACCTCAAGGAGTAGATAGGAGATAGTTGGTACCAATAATTGGTCAATTATGTCATTAAAGCAGCTAATGGGATTTAAAATGGCCTTACAATCATGGTGCATGAAACCTAGAAGGTAATCCAGGATGCCAAAGGCACTGCTGCTTGAATGATTTGAAGGTGCGACAGAAGGTGAGAACCCCAAGAACAGTGACTAAAGAGGGTAGTAAGGAGAAAACTGGCACACATCCAGATTGTTGCCACAATGGAGCCAGCAGACTCGGGTGCAGAAAGCTTGTGAGCTGCAACAACAGGTTGGTTCTGCAAAAGGGTTTTTGTTGAGAGGACGGGTGGTAAGATTAGGAAATCTCGCCCAGTGGGGAGGTAAGCCTCCAACAATAGTGACAGATCCTTATACCAAATAGCTTCATTAAGTGGGAAGTGTTTAAGGATGCCCTGAGTATGGTATTCCCAGACCATGACGGCAGGCAACATTGTTGTTAATGATGGTCACAAGGGCCCAGTCATTGTGCAACCCAAAAATCATTTTTAGGGCTGGGTTTGGCGGCAGATACCATAAGAAATTTCTGAAAAGATATTTTACTCAGTGTTGTGTTTTTTGCAAGATAAGATGATAAAAAGACTGACAATCATACCTATCAGGGATGATTGCTTAAATACTCAGTCATTTAGGGAATAAGATGACATGCATGGGTGTGGGGGCCTCGATTTTCTGACCTAGAACGATGTAACTTGAATGGAAATACTTAAAATGATGTGGCCATGTTGGCGGAAGACTGAGTCAATGTTAAAATAGGCTCTGGCGCCCAAATCACGTTTTACTGTGATCGCACCTGCATGAGCAGTGGCATCTCGCTCATTGGGTGGCAGGGACCTTTCAGAGCCATTCCATATAGAGACAGTCCTAGCTGGTTGGAAATGGATTCAGACCACCCAGCCCAACCGCCCCCTGTTTCCTCAGTTTATTTACGATTTTGTGAAACTTCAGCAGGACTGGCCTCTCCACAAAAGGGGAGGGTTCATTTTCCTTTGTAGATCTGGTAGAACTTAAACCTGGCATCTTGCAGGTGACTCATTTTATTTTTCCTAAGTCAGTCCCTTTTTGCCATGACTTCAGCGCAAACCACCTTGATAAGTTGCATCAGTTCACTATTTGTCAGAATGGGGATGGTTAGAGGGACCTTCAAGGGGTAGGCCGTAACCCACCATTCATCTACCACATAGGTGAGATTGCCCTGTGTGACGAGGGGGAAATCTGCCCTCTTCAGACCTTTCTTGGTGGAAAATGGAAATGCCTCCCATTCCAAGCCCATGGGGCGCTCCCCCAGACTTACAGACCCTGGTTCATCATTAGTGGATGTGAGGCCTCCACCCACAACTCATGCAAAAGAATTTATTCACCTGAAGGTCCTGGAGCAACCAACTTAAGGAGAGATCAGCCTCAGCGCTCTTCATGGGCTCCCTATGTGCCCCATTTCTGCTTCCAATTTCATGGCAGAACCTGACATGTCTTATGTTGATCTGCAACCCTGATTTAGCAAACCCAAAGGCATGCAACCACAATACCCTGAGGATTTTTCATCCTCCCTGCCTCCCAACCCTTGGGGTTGCCCCCATCACAACCATTTGCTTTGCCTTGGTGTGACAGATTGGGCTCAGCCTGATCCACATACTAACCTAATAGATGAAATTTGTGGCTTCCGCTGAAAGTCTGAAGGTTGAGTTAGAAGATTCTGGGCCAGAGGAGGAACAAATTGAAACAAGAGTCATGGGTAAGAATTTGGGGATTTAGGAATGAGGGCTGATCTGGCGTACTGCTCAACTGGTGTTCCAAATCCTCCAAATCATGATTCAATGGGATGTAGAGCTGACCATCTAGTACTAAAAAAATGGGATGTAGAGCTTTTGTGAATAATAATCTGGTTGTTGCTCAAACGTCTAAGGTAAAGGAGCCTAGTTAAGTAAGCTTTGTGATGCTATAAAAAAGGAAAACAATATCAGGGAATTTAGTTTCGTTGTCCAAAAATAATTAACGCAAAATCAATAAAATATTTGCTTGCTTAAAATCATCTTATAATTTTATTCGAGGTGGGATGACCTGGGGATGATACCGCACCGATTAGGGAAGTGAAGAAAATGGGAAAGGAGGATAAAACCCGGAAAACCTCCATGCGCGGTGTATGATAGGACAGGAACTCCATGGACCGCCTTTGCTATTTGCTATCTCGGTTCGGGGCATTGGCGCGCAAAACCAACACAGTCAAAATTGTCCCCTACCCAAAGTCCATTACTGGGATCGAACTCGGAGGCAGTGGTAGAGGGTCTATTCAAACAGCGTAATTTGATAATCAACACCAGGCGATATAAGTATGAACAATAAGGTAAAGAGCTGGGCGAACGTGGTAAAGGGCAGCGGACCCAGACCTGAACCACCCAAAGGTACCAAGCGCACAGGTACAAACGAAAATCTAAGTAAAAATAAAAAACCTGAGGTTGCATATCCTGTGGGTTTTATCAATTTTTTAGTAAAATATTGAGCTATTTTGGAAGTATCCCAATTGCAACCACTGTCATCAGTGGAACATGGGATATGAGTTTTCCTGGGCGTAGAAACACTAATTAATGTGAAAAAAGTTCAGCAAAGACCAACAAAAATTTTTAATGCATGCAGTGTACCTTACAACCCATACTATCCACAGAGGTTGGGTAGACCTTGGATTCAAAACTGCAGAAGAAGCAAATGATGCAGTGAAGGTCAGAGTAGTACTCAATTTTCCCGATGGACAGCAATTGGTCCTGACCAAATGCACCCTTTGGACTGAATCCAAAGACAATCTCATAATTTTTAACTATCTTCTGACCACACTGGCGCGCACAGTAGTTGAAAGACATTTCTGAGAAGGCTTGGAAGCCTACAGAGAAATTAAACAATTTGAAATGCAATGATTCCAGCTGATGCTGACCCTTAGCACGGGGAAGGCAATAGCAATAATTTCATTGAACCAGGATGTAGTAGAGGATATTACAAAAAATCCCCCACATTG
>JAKSZP010000531.1:0-63480 GCA_022478985.1 Massospora cicadina
CCCTTCCTCCACACGTGCTCAATAGTGGCTACGCCCACTACACACGTTCCCTCCCCCTTCCCATAAGTGGCGTTCCCGCTGGCAACAAGAGATAGCATCGCTTCTCTGGGGTGCCTCACCTGGTACTGAGTTTTGTCTCGTCTGAGTCATATTTGGAAGTGTCCATCCCATGGTCGGCCTTCCCCGCAATAAATTTAAAATAACAACAATTGGTGGACCAGGTCACTTGAAGCATGTAAATTGCTGTTATAATGGGGGCTATTAGGGATGGTATCATAAAGCATTATTAAAAAAGTTTAGTGAACTAGATAGTTACTCTGGTTGAGACAAGCGCATCATATCATTCTTCAGTTGGTTTTGTTATCTTAGTTTAGGTCAAAACTACCTTAAAATGTTGAAAGCTGTTATTGGGAAAATAGTTGTTTAAGCTCCAGATATAATTAGTGTATGCTCACTTTAAGTATTAACTAAATTATCACTCTATCAGTCTTAATTGTATTTAGACAAATTTTATTTATAAATACCAAAATAATGCTATGTATTCTAATAAACAAATACAATCTAAATAAGTATACTTCATTTTATGTAAAAAAATAAAGCATAACATATAAGATAAGCCTGTGAACTCTTTTTAGGTATTAAACTCTAAATAGAAACAATCTTAAATAATTATCCACTATCTAAATGAAACATAAAATATATTTATACACTACTATAAATCAAAAATCAAAAATCCTATAATAAATTAATTGTGAACTTAAAAGGGTGTTAATTTTAATCTCAGCAAAATCATTGACTGATTTCATGTCAAATATGCTATGTATGCATTTCAATAAATTACCAACATATATTTACATATAAAAACAAATATTGTACATAAGGATTTTAACAATGATGAGTGAAAGGAAACATTCTTTTCTATTTCTTTAATGGGAAACTTAGGCAGCCACTATTAAGGTTTTTTTGGATTATAAAATTCTTGGAAGGGGAAGGTGCAAACTAGAGTAAGGGGTCTAAGATAAAAAAGTCTCCCTAATTTGACCAATGTGGTGTGCCATCATCTGACCTTGCCATATGATAGAGAAGATAAAGATTTTTTTCTGCTAGTCAAGATGTTTTAGGGCTTAGAGAGAGCTGTCAGTGCATTTGTTTATTTGAGGTAAGCCAACCAGGGGATGAACATTAATAAAAAGAGAAATTGAAAAAAAATAAAATGAGTCAAAAATGCTCAAAATGAGTAATTCGTCACTAAATCCTAACTTAAACCAACTCAACAAGGCTTTTAATGGTGAAGTGTTAGACAACCATGGAAGAGGGGGAAGAGGGATCAGGGGGCTCCTCGTCTTCATTTACATTTATCAAAGTCAGGCCCAGGCAGAAAGTAATGGAGTGAAGGCATCGAAGTGTGGGGCTTAACATTGCCCAAGGGATGGCCAGGCCAGTCGCTGTGCGCTGCAGCAGATGCAGTGATGTAAATGACCTTATCTTTCTCATCCTGTAGCCATGCTTCAGGGAGCTTTATGAAGGTGGTGATGTTAATGTGTGTGTAATCTTTTCCATGGGGTTCTTGGCCACAGAAAATATTCAAGACTGATTCATGAGCGTTTTTGTGAAATTTGAAGAGGTCCCCCTTACCTGATGTGGTGAGGCGATCTTGTTCAATGTAGGTGGGAACACTAGTGACAAGCATAGCCACTGACTTTGGCGACAGTTTTCAGAGAGTATGGAAGTCAGGTGAGGCAGCTACTTCAACAGCAAGCTGATGGTCAGAGCAGAATTGTGCTTAATTCATTTGAGGAATATAGTGATTATGGGGGAACTGGTCATCATAATCTGTTTGCAGAAAATTGTTCAATGGTGAACGTAGTAGCTCAATAATTTTACCAGATTAAAAACCTCAGATACCTAGGTCTAAGGATTTGGATTATACTGGATTGAAGCTTTAGCGAAGGTTTGGGGTTTTATGAGGAATGGGAGTAAGTATATGTTTAACTTTAGCCAAGACAATACCTTACTGTCTTGTAAAGGTGTGAGTGTGAAATGATGAGGATCTTGATTGGCTGTTATAAGAACTGTGGCAACAGCAGGCTTTAGGGGAGGGGGTCAGGATGCTTCCCCAAAGAGAAAATTCCATGAGATTGGCAGTGGGTTGGGCGCTGATGGAGGTGGACTCAGAGCTGGTGGAAGCAGTGAAGGATGGGCATTTGCGTTTTGAGTGGTCAAACTCAAAACAGGCTGGACAGATCATCCAGCTGCCCTCAACATGGGCCCAGAATTGATGGTTGGGGGAAGACAGGAGAACAGAATGTGGGGGAATCAACTGGGAGATTTGCTTAGATTTTGACATATTGTGGCAAACGCCTGAGGCCCTGCAAGACATGTGGCCTCATTCTGGACCACAAACTTAAGGATGGGGTCCAGGCTGTAAATGGACAAACTAACCATTAGTTCCTGATGAATTATCATGGGGGGAGGTGGGAAGGCAAACCTACGAACTGAACCACTATAGTAGTATCCACAGGAAGCTGGGTGTGAGTAGTGTGGAGAGGGGTGCCCTGGAACATCAGGGGCACAGTTGCCACAGTGACAGCATCAGATTCTTTAGTGAAGCCAAGACTGAAATACCCCTTGTAGGGTCAAAGATTGATGAAGCAGACAGGTTCCATCACAGCCTGAGCTAATTTGATTATTTGTTTATTGTGGTATGAATATAGCTTCCCATATTTGACCTTAAGGCCAAAGTTCATGCTGCTATGGTGGATCACCAGGGGGCTTTAAGGCACCACCTGGTTATGAGCAAGGTGGAAGTCAAGATCCTTGGGCAGAGAAAACTGTTCCAAGGGTTTGGGCGTACTGGATGATCTGGTTTGAGCACGTTTTCCTGCTAGATGGAAAATGCTATGGGGTGGTGTCAGATTCTGGTGGTTGACTCGAAAATAAACCTTTGACAACCATCAAATTGGGCTGATTACCCTTTCAACGCTTGAGCTACCACCTATATTCTCACCTCAAAGCCTATTGCAATCATACAATTTGGGCCAAATATCTCTGTGATAAATTCTTAAGGTTTTTAGCAGAGTGCTCGGCCCAAATATGCTCTCATGTTATGGTTGATTTCATATGCATCAAATCTCAGCAATTGGTCCCAGTTATTGGGTACACGATCAACTTAATTGTATATAAAATTATTTGGGGACAACCTGAAGTTAACGTCTGAAAATCCCATGGACTTCATACTAATAAAAATGTAATCAATTCCCATCTTAGGGCGAAATTCTTATGTTGATCCGTGTAATTGGCATGATAGCACTTGCATGGGCCACCTGAAAGGGGTTACCTAGTGCTATTGGGGAAGAGGCCTGCCAACGTCCCAATTAGGGGTGCATCATTTACTTCAATTGATGCCAAAATTTCACAGAAGTGTATTTCATCAGCAGTGTGACAAAACTGAAATCTAGAAGATCCTAGATCAATTTTGCATGCTTTTATCGCAATTTTTGTACCTGAAATCCTCCCAATTTTGAGAGTATTTTGCCACTAATAAACCTAAGAAAAGGTTTCAGTTGTATCAGTTCATTGGCCAAACTGAGGTGGCAAAATATCTGTTGAAATTTTGTGCTGGAATGTGGCCAGGAGATGCCCTAGAGGTATATATACCGGCGCCTGGCCTAATGACCATTATCTAATAAATAGCTTATAAAAAGTTATATTTATTTTATCCTTTTTCTGGTTTTATCCAAATCCTAACCTTGGAGAAGTGTTGACAAACTGGAAGGACCAAATTCCCAGTTTAATTGAAGCCTGCCTCAGAAGAAGTTCCCAAACATGAAGGGAAAATTACGCCCAAAATCTGCTGGAAGAGTTGAGGCGAATTTAATAGCCCTAGTGAGTTCTTAAATGGTCTGAATACCATAAACTACAGGCACTATCAAAGATCAACCATTGGAACTTCAGCCTAAATAGACATGCAGGATACCAATTTTCAAGCCAGCGATCATTTGATTTTGACAACTGGTGCTCACTCAAAACCATTGACACTCTCCAAAATGGATTCCAGTAACCAATTTCTGGCGTATTTGGCCAGACAAGACAGCAACTTCGGGATGGATGCTAAAGTCAAGGCCATCTCAAATTATTTTCCCAGTCACTAAGGCTCTGCAGCTGGTACCTCCTACACCCAAAATCTTGTCAAGGTGGGGGAGCTCATGTAGGAAAGCCAGTCATCCCAAATAGGAATGAGGATGATGCCTTGAACAACGAGGAATTTCCAAAAATTTGGACAGTTGTGTCAAGATTGCAGGCCAGTAAACCTGCCTTACTCGGGAAATTTGGGAACTCAGAATGCAATTATCAACTGCAAATTCCCGAGTAGATAGTATGAGCAAAGACATTAAAAGCATAGCATCTAATCAAGCTTTATTCGAAGAAAGGCCCAACAACCTCAAAAACAAAGCAGCTGATGCTCACCCAGCATTAAAAATAGAAAAGTAGAAAAAAGCTCTATCCATTCAGCCAAAAACAGTTTGGAAAAACTAAGGGCCTAATTCAGGCATCAGAATCCAGTAGTTCAGAGCAATATCATGAAACTGAATCATTGGAAATCAACACCAATGCAGAAACTGATAATTTGAACATCTGTTCTATGCCTAGAGTACTGGCAGCAATCCTGACTCCAGATACTTCCCAATGGGAAGGAGGGCCAATTATGGGCAATGACACGCCAAGACGTTCAAGAAGTACAACCCCTGTGCCCAAAAACAGGGCGAGATGACTTCAAACCATTTAATTTTACCAAAGTTTGATAAGGATAGAAACATTCATTCTTTCCTCAAGTTATTTGAAAAAGCAATGAGAGGAGCATCAGACCATGCAAAAGGATCAGCACTGATTAACTCACTTGATGCCCATAGCTGTGACCTCATTATGCCCTATTTGGGCGATGATTGGTCCTATATGGATTCCAAAGTTGCAATAACAAAACAGTTTGGAGGGCCTGAGAAACTATGAACCCAAAAAAGAGAGCTACTTAATATTGAATATAAAACAGAACGAGACTATTAAAACTTTGTAAATAGATTCTTCCATGAGGCACAAGTTCTGCGTGGGTACAATGCAATAGATAAGTTTGATGCCAAAATTTCATTGGAGCATGCAGTTATGCCCTTCCGTGAACTGCACAATGTCATGTTGCCTGCATTCAATGGAAGCTTGGGAATCCAAGAGCTTACCAATTACTTGAGAAGCTGTTCCCATAATTTCTACACACCTAATCAGGCCAAAGATCAGCAAAAATCCCAATTTTTGGGTCCAAAAAACAACACTATGTCCTACCAGGGGGAAAATTTCCAAAATATGAGCAAAAAATTTGAGCAAAAACGGAAAACAGGGCCAGTTACATGTCACAAATGTGGTCAAATAAAGCACTTTGCTAGCCAATGTTACATACGGTCCAACTAAAAGCATGGGGTCAACTTTGCTCTAGAAATCAACAGCGACAGTGAGGCGGGAAAAGAACAGGTGGAGTAGAAACGGAATGCTCTAACTCCACCAATTTTTAAATCATTCCACCTGACCCTGATGAGCTCTTTAGGGCCTAAAATGTTGCTGAAAATAACCTCAACCATATTGGGGCTAATAATGTCATGATGGTCACTACTCAGGCCACAGTAAAAATAACTAAACCCTTGAAAATAACCAAAGAAGCCTGAGCAGAGGTATCAAAACCTACGCTAAGAAATTTATTGATTAGGGTTTGGACCTACAACCCAGATGTTTAACTGACCTACCTAAGCTTAACAAAGTTCATGTAGCTATTTCTACTAATACCTTAGCAGATAACTAGCCAGATGTTTTCTCAAGCCTGAAAGCACACCTGGAATTGAGCAATAGTCACAGCATTCACACAATAAATATCTCTTAAAACTACTCTGAATGTACTTATGTTGACATAGCAGTGAACAAGGTGCAAGTTTGGGCCATTGTTGATAGTGGCGCTCCTATCAATATAGTCAGTACAGAGTTGGTTAGAAAACTGAAAATTGCACCCGATGTTGCCCACTGTCAGAAATATGGAACCGCTGGAGCACATACAACTAAATTGCTGGGCGCCTACAGTACCCTACCACTCAGATTTGGATCCATTGTATTACAGCACCTGCCATAGTGTTGCCAAATACAAACTATAATATCCTAGTAAGAACTGATTTCCTAAGAGGATATGGAGTTGTTACCAATCATAATAACAATAGTCTCACCATTCTTGGCCAGACTATTCCACTTTACTATAACCATGATAAGGCAGTTGAGAAAAAGAAATCCAGCCTATTCATAAATCTGGCCTACAAAGATGGAGTCCTCCCAATCGAGTATTTCAAAGCTTGATCAAAGATAAAACCACTACCCACACAGATTGATGAATCAAATGGCATTCCACTTCAATCAAATCAGACCATTACTATACCATCCAGAGAACAAGTAATCATCACAATGGTACTAGCAATTAATATCCCAGAAGGACTTTATAATGATTTATATTAACCATGGTCTAAATCTCAATTTGAACCAAACATTGCCCCTGGTCTTATCATTCCAGGCCACAGAGAAATACATATCTTATATGCAAACCTGCAAAATCAGCCCGTCTCCATCAGGAGACACCAAACAATAATTTTACTGCATCTGTTCCCTACCACGGAAATTCACTCATTTTATGAGTTTGGAACTTTTGTCAAATTAGGGATTCCCAATAAAGACTAACTAAGCATAAATAATGTTGTCCCTATGGCCGATTTAAGCAACCTGACCAACTCCTAGAAAGGCCAAACTCATGAGTTATTCTCCAAATATCGGGAAATATTTTCACAAGATGATTTTTACTTAGGATGTGCTAATGGTGTCACCCACAAAATCAATACTGCAGATCATAACCTATTTGATTACGCCTGATTAGACGCTCAAAATCATCAGAAGAAGCAGTATCCAAGGAGATTAAGGAACTCTTTGATTGTGGCATGCTAGTCCCATCAAAAAGTCCATGGGCAGCACCAATTTTTAATAGTGAAGAAAAAGGATGGAAGCAACTGAGTAGTCATTGACTATCAGAAGTTAAACAACATCACAAAGAAGGACTCATACCCACTGCCACGAATTAATGATGCCTTTGACAGGCTAGGGGGCGTAAAGTTCTTCTTGTCAATGGACCTTAACAGCAGATATTGGCAAATAGATTTTCCCAAAGAGGAGCGCGAGAAATGTGTAATTATAGCCCAAGAGGGCCTATTCCAGCCGATGAAAATGCCTCAAGGGCTCTGCAATGCCCTGGCCACATTCCAACGGGCAATGGACAAAATCCTGGGAGATTTGAAATTGTCATGTGTACTAGTGTACCTTGACAATATCAACGTTTTCAGCCACACTTTTGACGACCACTTGAAACACTTAGAGGAGGTTTTCAGAAGGCTAGCTGCTGCAAACTTAATCAAACTCAGAAAATGTCAGTTTTTCAAAGAACAACTGGAATACCTCAGATTTGTGATTGATAAAGTGTGTCTTTGGCCCCAACCCTCTAAGTTGGATGCCATCTCCAAAATGAAATGGCATGAATCCAAGCGCAATATTCAATTTTTCTTAGGCATGATTGGGTACTATTGCTGATTTATTGCTGACTTTGCACAACTTAAAGAGCCGCTTTTCTATCTGCTTAAAGATAAGGTCCCATTCAACTGGACTTTAGCTTGCCAGAATGCGTTTGACCAACTCTGATTGGCCCTATTAAGTGTACCTGTTCTTTGATACCTGGACTTTGCTTGCAAATTTATCGTCCAAACTGATGCATCCCAAACAGCAATGGGGGCCGTGTTATCTCAAGTTGGAGAAGATGGTGAAGAACATCCTGTTGCCTTTGCTAGTCGGACCTTAAACGTTCATGAAAGGAACTACACGGTGACAGAATGAGAATGCATAGCTGTCATATATGCTTGCAAGCAATTCCGGGTCTACCTTCATGGTACTCATTTCAAAGTTGTTACCAATCATACTTCCCTAAGATGGTTGAATAACTTAAGAGAACCTGAAGGCCTATTGTTCCGCTGAGCATTAAATCTTCAAGCCTATGACTACTCCATTGAGCATTGAGCTGGGAAAAAACACCAAAATGCCAACTGTCTATCCTGACTACCCACCATCGCAGCACTTAGTCAGGCCGCCAATGAGTTGTTTATGAAAATGATCAGTGGAGAGTATCAGGATGAGCCTGAATCCATCCAAAAATTATTATAAGATCTACGAAAAATACAACCATCAAAAACGGGATGCTTTACAAGATTGTCAAGGACAAAAAGTTTATTTTCCCAAGACCATTGGCCCAAACAGACCTAATAATGGCAGCGCATAAGGCCATAGGGCATGGCAGATTCAAGAAAATGAAAGAACATCTGAAGCAAATCTACTATTGGGAATCAATGTATTTTGACTTCCAAGAAATGCTAGAATGCTGTGCAGAGTGCCAAGGTGAAAAACTGTTTTAAAAAAGCACATCTTACCAGCTTGTTTGGCCCAACTTTGCCTGGCACACTGTATCTATCGATGTTGTTAGCCCACTTCCAACAAGCAATATGAAGGCCAAGTACATAATCATAGCCATAGACCACTTGACCAAATGGGTCAAGGCCAAGGTCATTAAGGAAGCTGGAGAAGCAACCACCAAGTTCGTACTTGAAAACATCATCCACAAACATGGATGTCCCCAGGTTATTCTGACCAATAATGGAACCAACTTTACCACCAATTTCCTTGCCAAGCTCAACCAACTAATGGGAGTACAAGGTGTGCTTTCTTCTCCCTATCACCCCAAAACTAATGTGACTGTTGAGCATGCAAACTGGATGTTGGTGAACATTATCCAGAAAAAAAACCTAAGCAAAACCATCCAAATGGAGTACATATCTAAGTTTGGCAATCTTTGCCTACAATATCTCCTACCATTCATCAACCAGGATGTCTCCATTTCAAGTAACTATATGGTAGACACCCAGCCCTACCAACGCTGCTATATTCAGCCCTAGAGGATCCTGGCGAAAACACTTACCCTCAGTATGTTGAGAAGCTTGCGAATGCTTTAAACAAATTACAAGCTCAAGCCTTTGACAACAGTTTTGCTGAGAAAAAGGCCTGACATCAAAAGGACTTAGAGAATTGCTACCCACTGGCCAAATTTGAAGTTAACAACGAAGTTCTATTTTGCAATACCAATGGATTGGGCTGATTGCAAAAGTTAGATTGCATCTGGGTTGGGCCATATAAAGTGATTGATAAAACATCTAAGTTCATATACACCATCAAGGATTTAGGAATGGCCATATATATACAACTGAGTCCATGCAAAATTCCTAAGAAGGTTTAATAAGTGGTCCAATTACGAAAAGAAAAGGTTGGAAAAAAAGAGACATAACACAAAAACAAAAACAAAAAAATACTTTTCTAATAGTTTTATTCTAATTAATATTTTAGTTTGCACTTGAGGTTGAGAAGAGGATCCAACTCCAGACTTGACGGGCATTTGGGCCATCATACTTCATAATCATTGGCCTTTTGGGCTGAAGTTACTAAATACAAAAATCAACTCCATTCTCATCAGGCGTTTGGGCCAATGAGAAAAGACCAACATAGGCTAATCAGGAATCTTAGGGATTATGTTCGAGTTAAGAGGGGGAAATGTCAGATTCTGGTGGTTGACTCAAAAATAATTCTTCAAAAACCATTAAATTGGGCTGATTACCCTTTCAATGCTTGAGCTAACACATATGTTCTCACCTCAAAGCCTATTGCAATCATACAATTTGGGCCAAATATCTCAATGATAATTTGATCAAGTATTTTAGCAGAGCACTCAGACTGAATATGCTCACATATTATGACCAATTTCCTATGCATCGAATCTTGGCAATTGGTCCTGATTATTGGGAACATGATCAACTTAATCATATACAAAATTATTTGGGGACGACCCAAAGTTAATGTCTGAAAATCCCATGGACTTCAGATGAACAAAAAAGGTAATCAATTTCCTGCCTTAGGGTGAAATCTGTATGTCAATCCATGTAATCAGCATTATAGTACTTGCATGGACCGCCCAAAAGGGGTTACCTAGTGCTATCAAGGAAGAGGCCCACTGACGTCCTGATTAGGAGTGCGTCGTTTACTTCAATTGATGCCAAAATTTCACAGAAGTGTATTTCATCAGAAGTATGACAAAACTGAAATCTAGAAGATCCTAGGTCAATTTTGCATGCTTTTATCGCAATTTTTGTACCTGAAATCCTCCCAATTTTGAGAGTATTTTGCCACCAATAAACCTAAGAAAAGGTTTCAGTTGTATCAGTTCATTGTCCAAGCTGAGGTGGCAAAATATCTGTTGAAATTTTGTGCTGGAATGTGGCCAGGAGATGCCCTAGAGGTATATATACCGGCGCCTGGCCTAATGACCATTATCTAATAAATAGCTTATAAAAAGTTATATTTATTTTATCCTTTTTCTGGTTTTATCCAAATCCTAACCTTGGAGAAGTGTTGACTTACTGGAAAGACCAAAAATCTTAGTTTAATTTAAGCCTGCCTCGGAAGAAGTTCCCAAACATGAAGGGAAAATTATGCCTGAAATTGGTTGGAAGAGTCAAAGCGAATTTAATAGCCCTAGTGAGTTTTTGAAAGGTCCAAATACTGTAAACTAAAGGTACTATTGAGGATCAACCATCAGAACTTTGGCCAGAATAGATGTTCAGGATAATGATTTTCAAGTGAGCGATCTTTGGATTTTGACAGGTGGTTTTCCGCTGCCCCACCCTGGAGCAGCTGGTGGGGGATTTAGGATATCAGGGGAACTGGTTGGTGAAGGGGCGAAGTTGTAATTTAGTTTGCTTTACTTTTGTAAAATTCACTCAGAAAGTTATGCCAAGTGTAAAGAAAGTTCATTAGTTGATATTTTAAGCTTTCAGTACGTTGGACAGTTAGTTTCAGATAATAAATAATAATTTCTTGCATAATAGGTTGGATAAGTCAAGGGCTTTTTCATAATCTGCTTATTGGTATTAAGCTTAGATAAGGGCATCAGATCTGGGCAATTATTGAGTTTTTTGGCAAGTAATTTGTATTAAGAAATTAAAGTGAGGTTTACAGTTCTTTGTAAAGCTTTCTTGGCTACCTGATAATAAAAGTTGAGGTCAATTCTAGTTATGTTTTACAATAATCAAAAAAATTTTGGACTATAAGAATAGTAAGTTACTATGTTATTGCTTTTATTGCATTACATAGGAGGATATTTTAGGGTAAGAGCATCTAGTACAGTGATTTGATGGTTTCAGAAGTAGGCTGGTGCGTTTGGTATAGGTTTGAAGGAGCAAGCTCAGAGGAACTCTGAAGTACTGAATATAATTGATCATATTTGATACTTTTTCTACCATTTCATGGTTTAGCCATGTTCAATTTCTAAATAACATACTTAAGATTTTTAATAAGGAATGGTCTTTTATTGATGTTGTTATTTTTATGCTTATATTAACAATAGGCGTCGTTGAAGTGTTATCTATTCAATTTTATATTTTTTCTGAACTCAAGAGAGTTGAGGGTTGGAGGGGTGGAAATTCACTTGGTTTGATTTGGGTTTTGCTGTGGAGTGAACTTTTTGGTTGGCCATATAGTGGAGAAGGAAGTATTAACCCCATAAGTTTATGACTTGCACAGTATTGTAGAATGGTCATGCTCTCCCTGAGAGTCAACAATTTGGAGTAAAATTATTAGTGTTGTTAGTTTGTGGTATCTAGGGACAAGTTGTGTCTTTTACCAATCTGGGCCTAAAGAAATGTTTTAGCTCTCAGGAAATGAATGAAAGTGTAGTATAAGTTTGTTCATAATGAGAATTTATGGGTTATTGATGTGGCGTCACATGGCACCTCCAGTTTTAATAAGATTTGAGCTTGGTGACTTAGTAGTGGGGTCTGTTATATATTATCTGAGTCCACCTTGATCACTTTATGCAGTGTTTAAGGTGGTTGATGTGGAGAAGTTTTAAAAATGTACCAATAGAGATGTCTTTTGGAATGTCAGGTGTGGGTGGAAGGAATATAACTATCTCTAATTTAACCTGGATTTTACCACATTAAAGGCATCCTCATCAATAGAAAAACATATATCAAATTTCTTATATAGAAAAATATTAATCAAGCTGGTGCATGAGTAACAGCTGTGAGGTCTCTAAATGATTGTCTTTATATAAGAATATGCAGCTATTTTACATCTGAACACTAAAGTATATTGTGAAGTGTAGAAGGGAAATAGTTTGTTGGAGTATAGTGTGGACTTGTGAGTTATGTAGAACTAGATTTCAAGGAAAAATAAATAGCTATGAGAGTTGATTAGGCTGATCCAACACATGAGTACTTTGTAACTAATGAAATAAGATTTCAAGCTGGCCATTGCTTCAATATAATGATAATTGCTTAGTGAAGGAATAGTCAAATACAAACTTAGGTGTTGTGGCTCTTTTAAATTAACTAAATACAGTATTAAAATTTGAATAGTTTAGAGAACAAAAAGCTATACTGGGCCTTTATCCTTGCTTTTCTGAAATTTTGCCAGCTTACATCTTTAAAATATATATTTAACCTGATAATTAGCCAAATGACCACCAACTGCTTAGTAAAACCAATTAAACTATTGAATCAACCAATATCAAACTGCTTAGCTACAGCAATATACTGATTGCCAGTAAAAACATAAAGGATTTTCACATCTTACATGTAAAACTTTTTTATTTTACTATAAAATTAAAAAACTATGGTGAAATATTGTATTATCATATGAATCTAGTACCTATACCATATCTCATTAATATGTTATGTCAGGAAATGCGTTAAATTAAAGATGCAAGATTCTGGTACAAGCAAGATTATGAGTTAAAAAAGCAAGTAAAAAGTGAGATCAAATAAATAAGATTCTTACAAAGCTTAAATAATATTATACAGATAAAAACATAACAGCATCGGTCAATCTTATTAGATATATAAAGTACTGAGTAAGGTGAGAAGGAGTGAAAAACAGTAAGATAATAAAAACATTTCTTTCAAGGTAGGAGGACTGTTGGGAAGTTGATTTGACTAAACAATATGCTACCCATACCAGCGGATCAGAGAGGGAATTGAGACAAGTCTCAAGATTTATGGAAAAGGTATACAAATTATAATCAATCAAAATGATGACCATATGGTGAATCGAGGGGAATTATGCTGAGATTCAATATAAATGAGAGCTTCTAGAAAAGGGAAGATGAATAGAAGACTACCAAGCTGAGGATGCATAACAGCTTAGGGAACTGAGATATAAAGAGTCACACGGAGAATTGAAAGAAAGGTCTTTTCTGGGAATTAGGTAGTTGCAGATAAGTATGCAATTTGTATTAAATAATAAAGGTCAAAATAAGGGGTGTTATCTCCATATATAGCTTATCAATTTTTATTAAAATTGGCGATCTTCATATCATCTGATTTGGTTGCTCAGTGGCTAATACCCTGTGTAAACTGACTTGGTGGAATCAAGCCTATATGCCGAGAATCAACAGTGGTGCTCACTTCAGGGGGCCACTGGTTAACTGTAGTTCTTTGACACTAGGATATGATGATGAGCCCTCATTCATTCTGACAATATTTGATCATCTTCCACGCATGTTATGCTGAAGAAGCACAGGAGGCACTAACAATGAACTGGTATTAATTAATTTAACTGAACTGGGGTATGATGAAGCCATAATCAATCTGCAATTAGAAAACTGCCCTTAGCTGATGACCAACCATCAAGGACGCTCCACAAATGTGACTCCTCAGCAGCTGTGGGATATTATGGGGTGGCTGTTGCGTGGGTATTGACTATATGAAGATGAGGCTGGGGAATATGCCCTGAGTTTGTTTTATAACCAACAAGACCAAGAAAATTGCTACGCCATGTACATGTCTTATCTGGACGTGAATACAACGGGGCTGGCTCACCACCTTGGTACCCACAGAGTTGAGGAGTATCTAGTTGCTTATGTGCAACCGTTGATTCACCAGATACTGCATGTGCTGGCTCACCACAATATAGAAATTGGAGATGTACTATGGTTCACTCAAGAACAGTAAAATGATACTCACTTCCTGCTCAACTGCCTCAATCATTTGTTTTTGGAGGTACAAGGGGCGCTGGTACAGATGGATCATTATGTTGGGGACGTCCGCCATCAATTGGACATTTTGGTACCACAGTTAAATTTAGAATTACCTTGGGTAATAGGAGAACTGTTGGATTGGCATAGCCTATTGGCAGAGTAGATTCAGGATGTAACAATGTTGGAAAATAATACTGAGCGCTTTATGACAGATCTAGCTGAATGGGAGGAAGCTCTCAAAGCCATGATTGCTCAGATTAAGGAAAAAATGACACCGATGGAATGTCAAGTGGTGGATCAAGTCAGTTCCTTATCAGCTGAATTAACCTAACTTTGTATTAAATGAAGTAACCAGCAAATGACAGATAATGTGCTTATCCTTTGGTCGACGTCTCCCAAATATCTCCAGCTAATCTGGCGAGTTACACAACTGGAAGTTGTTAGACAGGATGAGCACTGTTAATCCTTCCCTCTTCCAATTGGTGAGAAAAGAGAGTATGCGGACATGCAAGGGTGCCTTGATACCCTTTGATGGGCCAACAAGGAATTGGTATGGGAACAAGACTCCCTCCTTAACCAAATAAATGATGCTAATCAACAAGTGGATAATGCTAGCTGGCAGCACGCACACATGCAAAACATAATTGAAGATGTCCTCTCATGACTACAATCCATGGAGCAGAAACTGAACGTTGAGTGGGAATTCTGACAGGAGTTGCAACATCAGTATGAAACACTGCAACAGGAAATCCAGGATGGATGATGTAGATGTTATTTGGTTAAAGAGGAGCAGTTGATTAACAAACATTTTCATGGAGCATGCTGGAGCTGGGGTAAGTGGTGCAGTTAGTGGTGATTTGGGGGAAGAATGCTATGGATCAGCAAAAAAATATCCCTCAGGCGTTGCAATGGACCCCCCACGTGACACTGCTTCTTCCAAGTCCTTTTTGATGGATTTGAGTCCGTCCAGCTGGCTGTATGATAATGCACAAAGGGGTGGTTCCCATAGTTGCTCTGGAACCAATTCGCCTGCTCCTTGCGGCAGGAACCTGGAGCAAGGAGAAGTTGTTCAAATCAAAAAATTACCTCCTTTCAGTTATGATGGGAATCTACATAGTTACTTTAAGCATTTTGAATTTGCCATGAAAGGGGCTTCTGATTGACAGAAAGCGAAACTGTTGCTGTCTGCTCTAGATGTGGAAAGCGCTGATCAAGTTACCTGCTATCTTCCAAATAGCTCAGTATCCTACAAAGAAGTTAAAGCTATTGTTCTCCGGCTGTTCAGGGGTGCTACCAAGATGGCCCAATGGAAAGCCAACTTTATGACTATATAGTTTCACTGAAATAAGACCCTGTTAGAATTTGCTGAACATTTCTCAGCAGAAGCACATGTACTACTTGGAGCTAACATTTTATCCACTGAGGATGTTGGTATAATGATGATGGCAGCCATCAAACCATATCAGGAACTATATAATGCTATGTCTCACGTTTTGGATGGAGATGCCAGACTTATCCGAATCATGAACACCTTACAATGACTCTCCACCATGATCAGCGCCCCCAACGTAGCCCAAAAACCTCTGCTGTCTCCACTCCAAACTCTTCAGGATATGGGCTGCAGCGACTGGGTTATCAGCTGCTGGAACATATTCGTCCCTCATACAAATCAGTTGACCCCTTTTGGCCTATGTATGCTTTGCCAGTTTGTCCATGACCCTGGAACCATACTGTCAACTTCTGAACTGGTCCTTCTGCCACAAGCTATATATTTGAACCTTTTATGAATACTTGCTTCCAGTGGGACAAAGAGGGCATTATGCGGGTAATTGCCCTAGCAAACCACAAGTGTATGCAATGCCAACTGAGAAAATTGAGCATGGAAAAGCTTTAGTGGAGTAGAGATGGGATGCTCTACCTCCACTAAGTCCAATTCACTTGTCCCTAACGATTCCCAAACATCTTTTTGGGTAGGATTTGGACCTCAATTGGATGATTTGTTATACCAACAGCTTCCATCAGATACCCCTGCTTCCATTTCTGAGAGTAAAAATTCACCCATAAGCCCCGAGTTCCGCCAGGATGTGCAGAAGCCATATGCGTGGCAGATCCTGGAACAGACTGGCACCAGCAACGCGGATCCCTTGATGGACGTCGCCTCTTTAGTAGGTGTTAATGTAGCCATTCCAGTGGAGAAAATTTTCTAGTGAGTATCCTCAGGTCAGCAAGGGCATTTTCTCCTTTTTGAGTAACACAAAGCCCTTGGACGTACATGTAATAAACACTGATGGTTTTTCTTACTCAGAAATGCACTTACTGTGACATTTTTGTTCAAAACACAAAAATCCGCGCTATCATAGACATGGGAGCCCCTGTGAACATAGTCTCTACCCAGTTGGTGACTAAACTTCTGTTGAAACTGGATGTGGACCATCGAGTAGTATACAGGACCATGGTGATGCATAGCACTGTGTCTGAAGGAGCATATAGCGCATTGCCTTTACGATTTGGGTCAGTCTGGGCTTCAGCTCTGGTGGTGGTTTTGCCAAATAACAACTATGACATGTTAATTGGCGCATTTATGAGGAAATTTGGTGTTGTGATAAATATGGCGGAGGAAACTCTTACTATTTTAGGCCAACAGATCCCTGTTTATTTTACTCTTGTGGAATCCCAATGGATTTGTTCCACTCTAGTCAAATCAATCTAGCATACAGCGATGGAGTGATTCCTGTTTGTTATTGACAACTACTGAAGTGGCGGACCAGGGCCCTCCCCAACCAGATTTATGAGTACAAAGGGATCCCGCTTTGGGCAGCGAGCACTTTGAGCCTATTGTCTGGACACCAGTGCATAGTAGGGACTGAGCTTGAGGTTGATGTCCCTAAAGGGCTTTATGGAGAAATTATGGCGCCTCACCAGCACTCGTGGCTTGAACCAAATGTGGCTCCAGGGTTACTGCTACCTGGGAATGGGGAAGTGAAAGTGTTGCTAGCAAACTTACAGAAGGAGATAATAACGATCCAATAGGCACCAAGTGGTGGCTTACTTACACTTAGTTCATATAGAGGAAGTTCGCTGTATTCATGATTTTAGATCATGGGAGGATCTAAGACTACTGGCAAGCTCATTGTTTGGTGTATTGACCATGGTTCCGCGGGAAGCGCTTATGGGATTATCAGCGGAACAGCAAGATATGGCTATGGTATTATTTGAAAAGTATCAAGATATTTTTGCACATGACGATCATGATTTGGGGTGCTCTCAAGGGGTGGTACATCAGATAGATATGGGGGATCACCCTCCCATTTGATTGCGACCTATTAGATGATCAAAAGTGGTGGAAGAGGTTGTCTCTGATGAGGTGGATAAACTTTCATGCAAGGGATGCTAGAGCCATCAAACAGTCCGTGGGCATCACCTGTGCTCATTGTAAAGAAAAAAGATGGCTTGAATCAAGTGGTTATTGACTATCACAAACTCAATAATGTAACAAAGAAGGATTCTTACCCTCTTCCACGGATTGATGACGCATTAGACTGATTGGGTGGGGCAAATTATTTTTCCGCCATGGATCTGATCTTGGGGTACTGGCAGATCAAATTGCCATCAACAGAATGGGAGAAATGCACTATTATCACTTTGAGAGAGTTATTCCAGCTGACTCACATGCCACAAGGGTTGTGCAATGCCCCAGCTACGTTCCAGCATGCCATGGATATGATTTTAGGTGATTTAAAGCTGTCCTGCATCTTAGTTTACCTTGACGACATCAATGTGTTCTCGCAGACATTTACAGAGCACCTTGCACACTTGGAACAAGTGTTTCAGCGCCTCGCTGCTGCTAATATCAAAATTAAGCCTTGTAAGTGCCATTTCTTTAAAGAACAATTAGAATACCTTGGGTTTGTCATGGATTCAAACAGGCTTAAACCACAGCTGGCTAAAGTGGAAGCAATAAGCAAGATGACTTGCCCAGGTAATAAGCGGGACATTCAAGTGTTTCTGGGGATGGTCAGGTATTACTGATGGTTCATTCCCAATTTCAGTTGCATCAGGGCCCCACTTTTTGAGTTGTTAAAGAAAAACGCTTCTTTCAATTGGACAGAACGATTCCAGAATGCTTTCAATGTGTTGCAAACCGCATTAGCAAGTGCACCCATTTTGCAATATCCCAACTTTGACAAACAGTTCATAGTGCAAACGGATGCATCCCTCTCTGCTATAGGGGCAGTATTATCACAGAAGGATGATGATGGCGTGGAGCATCCTGTTGCATTCTGTAGTCAAAGCTTGAACTGTCACAAATGAAAACTACACCATGACTGAGTGGGAGTGTTTAGCAGTGATCTATGCTTACAAACAGTTTTGGGTATATCTACATGGGGTAAGATTCCAAGTAGTGATGGATCATGCTTCCTTGCACTGGATACAGAATCTGCATGAACTGGAAGGATGGCTTGCACGTTGGGCTCTGAAGCTCCAGGGCGTATGATTTTGAGATTATACACTGCCCTGGGAGCAAAACATCAAAATGCGGATTGTCTTTCTTGGCTGACAACAGTTGCTATCATGGTGGATTTAGCTGACATAATGTACGAGAAGATGGTGGCGAACAAATATCATGATGAGCCACCACAGGTGATCAAGGTATTAGATGGGCTCAGGGAAGATACTTTTCTACATAAGGGGGAACTATATAAGCAGATTGGAGACTTGACGCTGATTTTCGCTAAACCTTCAGCTAGATCCACAATTATTATGGATGCTTATTGGGCTGTAGGACATGGAGGCTTGCAGAAAACGCTAGAGATTTTGCAACCCTGTTACTACTGGGATAGCATGCATTATGACATATTGGAAACAGTTAGTTGTTGCCATCAGTGTCAAGTGGAAAAGCCATTTCACAAGAAGACCACCTATCAACTAATGAAGCCCCGGTTCACCTGGCACACCATTTCCATTGATGTAATGGGACCTCTGCCAACTAGCGCCAATCAATACAAGTATATAATTGTCGCCATTGGATATTTGACTTGATGGGTGGAGGCCAGGGCCATTAGTGACTTGGGCACGGTCACCACCACCAAGTTTATTATGGAGTGTGTTATATAGTGACACGGCTGCCTGCAGTTCATTCTAATGGACAAGGGAACCAATTTCACTTTACAAATCCTGCCAAAGTTGAATGAGTTAATGGTGATCCACAGTGTTTTGACCACCCCCTATCATCCAGGATCAAATGAAATGGTGGAGCAGGTCAATGGAACCCTAGTGAACATACTCCATAAATTGGTAAAGGATTGACCCTTGGAATGATGTACCCTTCTGCCTACATCCGTGTTCATGTATAATATCAGCTATCATTCATCCACTGGTAAGAGCCTGTTCCAACTTCAGTATGGTCGACATCTAGCTCTGCCCGCCTTGCTTTATTCATGTGTAGAGGTCACTGGTGGCGTGGACCCTCAGCGGTATTTGAAGACTCTTCAGATACATTGATTAAGCTGCAAATGGAAGCCTACTCAACCAGTATGACCAAGAAGATTCGCAATCAGGCAGCCAATCAGAAGAGATGGAGCGGAGTTCTACTTTTCTCTGTAGGGGTCCATGTTTTATTCCATGACCAGCACGGATTTGGGTGGAAAAAAAGCTTTCCAACATCTGGGCTGGGCCATTTGAGATAATCAAAAAGACTGGCATGGATGTCTACACTATCAAGGAACCTGCAGGGGGTCAGATTATTAACCAAGTTCATGCAAAGTTCCTCCGAGCATATAAACAGTAAGAGCATATCATTCAGTCAAAGGGGGGGTAATGTTGGGAAGTTGATATGACTGGATAATATGCTACCTGTAAGTCTCGGGGAGTGTCCTTTGGCTCTCAATTGAGCTATCTTTCCATTCCCAAATAAGAAAACACTGAAGAGGATGGCGATACCCCTCATCACCCAGGGCAATCTCGCCCATGTAGTTGACAAGCAATAGGTGATAGCCCATCCACTTTGGATCCCACCCCCAATTCCCTCACTCACCTCAGCAGAACTGTTGTGGGGAATTAGTGAAACATGTGCCAAGATTATTGAACTGAAATTGGTCAGATCTAATTTGGGCGGCAATCAGGCTGATGGCCAAACTTTGAATGGCTGTAAAAGCATGAAGAATGAGATATTGGCCAGATCACCTGACGGTTCCAATTTGATCCCTAAATCAGTAGAACAAATATTGGGTGACATCAATGAGAGTTCAAAGCCCTCTGATAGTAATTTGGGCATCATGTCCAATGAGCTACTATTGACTGAACGAATGGTTAAACAACTGAGCATGGGTGGGTTGGCCATCCCAAACCCATTCCCAACCAAATGGTCCCATCCCTATATGGGATGGCCTTGGGGGATTCCAGTTGCTCGTCGGGCTAAATGCCATCATGCTAACTGTCAGAAATGTAATTGGCCCCTGGTTCAGACATTTGAGGTCAAACCAACAGAGTCTCAGCCTGCCGCCAAATTTTGCAATGTCAGTTCCCAAAGAATAAACTCCCCCACTACCATCCAATTCTCTGGTTAAGCTGAATTTGTGGATCCTGCCCACGTCATTGTCACTACCCAACTGACCACTATTTAATTAGTTGCATGGCACTGAGAAAATTGTTGGTCAATTTTCTTACTTTATTTTCCAACTAAAAATTTTTATTAAAACCCCAAATTTTTATCTCCTTCCTTTCAACCACATTCCATATGGCGTTTACCTGGTGGTCCGCTGCTCCGCACTCTGGGTGGGCCTTACCAATTCTCTTAGTTACCATAATTCCCTCTATCGCCAATTGGGCTCAACAAGTCCAAAATTTTTGGCTCTACAACCCAGTTCTCATGACCTTTCGGCAGCAATATACAGGGATTTTATGGCCCTATGTTCGCCAACTACAAGAAAAAATTTGCCTCTCTTCTACCCCCAATGAAATGGTTTCCACAACCAAGAACCTCGCAGAAACTATCCCAGTAGTTTCCATCCCTGTTACCAGAACCCCTGGGTCTGAAGTCTATTCAGTGTGGTTTGCCGTTGGGATACTCCTAACCCTGACATTCTGCCACCATTTTGTGGTATCCTATTTCCCAGCTCCATATCAAGTTGTACGGTCAGCAATGCCTCTGGCATTCTGGCTTGCTTTCTGGATGCTTACGCATCCTGACTGGCAGTCCAGTCTAAACTTCTTCTGCCATTTCCATGACATAATCAACCAACCATTACTTCCAGCCATTTCCGCCTTGGTTTTTGAATTGGGCGCTGCAGTGGTTACCCTCTACCAGATGAACGTGCAATCAGTTTTGTGTTGTTTGTTGTTTGTTTGGTCACTTTCTGACTTTGGGAGAAGCATCCACTCTATTTTGGGAAACTTTATTTAAGCCACCCAAGGAGTGCAGACTGTCTCTCCTCGTGCTTCCTCTGACCTGGGAAAAGGATCAAGTATCCCTTCCAAAGAAATCTCCAATTAGGTTCTTGATGCTCTCGCCAAAGTACAAATGAGGATGTCAGTAACACTCAGTAATGCTTCAGCGATATCTCATGCCCAACAAAGTCTCACGTTGTTGGACGCCGTAGATGGAGATGCCCACCATTGGGTGAGAAGTCTTTTACGTTCTTCCTCACAAAAGAAGATCCCATTCCCCTGCTGGCTGCTATATCAGCTGCCCCAAAACCCCATGTGGCCCAATCAAATCACTTACTCAGACTACTCCTAAACATGGCCAAAGCCCCTATTTGGCTTCTCTGATTTCCACCTTTTGTGAGCTGGCTTCCACGTCGGACCTATCTACTGACATGCTTCAGGCAGTCTTTAGAGCGAGTTTGAATTCATTTCCGCTCACCACGTGGCCTGGTCTACCATCCAATGATCAGTAGATCAAATATGTGCCACCGCAACTACTATCAATGCCTTCCCCCGCCATGTTTCCCGTCATCAGAAGGGAAATTTTATGATAGGATTACCCAACAAAGATGCAGATGACGCGCCTGTCTCTGAATTAGCGGTAGACTTGGGTACCAATCATGCTGTAACCCCTGAGTCCGAGTTGGCAGTTGCAGAGTTAACTATCAATGATTCTGTTCAAGCCCAGATGTAGGAAATTGTTTCCTCCGCCCTCGTACTTCCAATTTTTGCTCCAGCAAAGGACCCCAATCTTACCCCCGATATACCCATTATTTCTTCAGTTACAAATGAGTCAGTCTAATCTTCCAATAAACTGAACTTCGCTTATTTCCTTGTCCCTATGAGAATCAGTGTTGGTCCTCATCATGTATCCTTTGAAGCTCTGGTGGATACCGGAGCGGCGGGGAACTTCATGAGCGTTGAGTTGGCACAACAATTAAAATTGGAAATGGATGTGGGCGCCTCAGTAATGGTGGCCTCATCTGCTTACCAGTCTTCATATGACATTCGCCAGCTGTTACACTTCTCAATCCACCAATATAACTTCTGCGATCAGTTTTCAGCCATGCCAAATTTGGTATTCCCAGTGATTTTGGGTGTGGGATGGTGGCGTTGACAACATGTGAAGATACACTTAGAGTCAAATACATTGTCAATCACCAATGATGATTCAGAGGGAGAGTTCCCTTTGATCAACATCCTCAAAAAAATACAAGGAACCAGCTCTATCAATTTATTTGAGGTACGCCGACCAGGGGACAGACAGTACTGAACACAACACTCAACATGACAAAACAAAACTGCTAACCAGGTGGGAAGCAGAAACTGCTAACCCACCATGCAAAGGGTGAGGAGGGGTCGGGGGGTTGGTTTTCAGAAAGACCCACCTTGATCAAGGGATGTTGGTTACAGTACCAGATCAGAGCAGAGAGCCAGGGCGTTGGGGAATCCGCATAGTGGGGGTTGAGGTCAGCGTAATAGGAGTTTTCCTCTTCTGCATCAAGATAATGATGGGAAAGTGTTTCAACAAAAGCTGCGAGGAGAACTTCAGCTTCTTTGCGGGCTTCAGGAAGTTGGGTGAAAAGGGAGATACTGTGGCGGGTGATTTTGGCTGAGGGGTTGAATGAAGCAATTGTTGTGACATTCATAACAGCAACTTCAGCATCATCAAATAGTTTTGAGATGTCACTGCAGGGAGATTCATGGAAGTCGGGGGAAGAAGAGGGTGGAACCAGCTCTATCACTACCTTAGCTACCTCCGCGGGCATCCCGGCCAATTTCCCTGAAAGCCTAATGAAATACTGAGAAATTTTTGATATGGAAAAAGTGGACCATCTGCCGAAACATTCCAGGTATGACTGTGGATTTTGAACAACCATGGAATTGGTGAACATCAACTGCCCGCTGTATCCTCATACAGCGGAGGAAGAGGCTGCACTTGATACCTGGTTGGATGATATGTTAAAGAAAGGCTGGTTGTTCAAAGAAACCTCTCCCATCACCTCCCCTATTGTATTTGCAAGAAAATCGGATGGATCACTCTGTCCTTGCATAGATTACGGTCACCTGAACAAAATATCAGTTACAGATCCCTACCCATTGCCCTTAGAACAGACAATCAGTCAGGCGATTGCCAAATCCCATGTTTTTTCGAAATTTGATCTGGTGAATGCTTTCAATCAGATTCAAGTGATGGAAGGACAAGAATGGCTGACTGCAATCTGAATGAGGCGAGGCATTTTTCAATTTTGCGTAATGCCCTTTGGGCTGAAAAATACTCCCGCTACGTTTCAACAAATGATTGACAATGCGTTAGGGGATCTCTGGTTCTCCTGCACTATTGCTTATATCAATGATATCCTAGTCCATTCCCCAACTCCCAAACAACTCGCTATTGACTTAGAATCAGTGGTGATTGCTTTTCATAAAGCAGGTCTGTTCCTCAAAGCTTCCAAGTGTGAGTTTTACAAGGAAGAGGTTACATTTCTTGGAAACTTGGTACTTAAAGAAGGTGTCGCCATCCCCCCAACAAATTAGATGCAATCCGAGAATGGCTAACCCCAACTACACAGAAGCAGCTTCAAAGTTTCTTGGGTACTATCATTTTCTTAAAAAAAATTTCCCCCGCACTTTTCCAGTTGGCTGCCCCACTCCATCCCCTCACAAGGAAGAACGTACCATTTTGTTGGACCCCCAAATGCCAGTAAGCGTTCAAATCAATTAAGGAAGTATTTGTGTCTCCTCCCATTTTGAAACACGCTGACCCCACCAAACTGTATATCATTGCATGCGATGCTTTGTTGGTAGCTGTGGGCGCGGTGCTGCTTCAGGACCACGATGGTCTCAAACATCCAGTCACTTATTTCTCCCAAAAATTCACCGTTACAGAGCAGTCCTGGGCTATTTATGACAAGGAACTGGTGGCTGTTGCATGGGCATTAACTCACTGGCAGTACCTGTTGCAGGGTGCTCGTCATGAGTTAATGGTTCGCACTGATCACCAAGCTCTCTTGTATTTTCGCAAACCCCAAAAATTGGCACACTGGCAAGCCCAAACCTATTGGGACCTGTGCAGTTTTAACTTCAAATATGAATTCGTCAAAGGTGTGCTAAATGTCCTCCCCAATTTCCTAAGCCATAGTCCTGCTCACTGTCCCTCGGAAACTGAGGTAGAGAATCTTGTTACCATGATTCCTGCCACTCAAATTCTGTCAATCACTCCCTCTGTTGTTTCCTCCACCGCATTGTTGCCCAATGACCCATTATTGGCCCAGGTGTTAGCCAGTCAAACAACCTGCCCTGAGGGCATGGAGTTGATTGAAAACTTAACTCACTTGAGTCCCAAACACTCCCTATATTCTTTAGAAGAAGGTCTCATTTACTTTCATTCTCATGTTTGAGTTCCCCCTCCTTCTGCCTGACTGTATTCTGCGCACACCATGATCCCCCCGCGGTCAGACACCCCAGTAACAAGAAATGCATCGACTTGATCAAGCGAACCTTTAATTGGGCTGGACTGACCAAAGAGGTTCCAGCTTGGATCACCAATTGTGTTATTTGCGCTAGGGCCAAGTCAAACCGTTCCAGAAAAAATGGTCTTCTGCACCCTTTACAACAGGCGGAAGGTCCATGGACATTGGTGTCCATAGATTTCATTATTGACCCCCCTGTTCTAATGGTTTTACAGTGGTAATGGTAGTGGTAGATAGCTTTACCAAATTTTCCCTGTTTATTCCTTGTACTTCTGTGATTACATCAGAAGAAATGGTGCATCTATTCATTCTACATGTGTTTTCAATGTTTGGTCTCCCCCAGGAAATCATTAGCAACAGGGGTACTCAGTTTACCGCCCAGTTTTGGAGTGAACTCTTGTCAATCCTTAAGATAACCCCCTGTCAATCCACAGTGTATCACCCCCAGTCTGACGGCCAGACCAAGCGGGTTAACCAAGTTATCAAACAGTACCTGCGTTGTTATGCTGTAGCAGCGCAGGATACCTGGGCCGATGACCTGCCTCTTGCCAAATTCGCATACAATAATGGGACTCACGCTTCCACAAGTTTTTCACCATACGAAGCAACATTGGGTTATAACTCATCGTTCTCAGTTGGATCATGTTTATGACCAGAAGTGCAAGCTGCCGCAGATCATGCTGCCCATATTTGATTGACCCAAGCTTTAGTGTGGGAACACCTCACTAAAGCCATTGACGACTATAAATGATTTGCAGATTGCAAGCATCTCCTGGGTCATGACTTTACGGTGGGTTCTTATGTTATGCTTGATACTCGCCATTTGCAAATCCAAACCCCTTCCCACAAATTCGCCAGCAAGCGTTCAGGCCCTCACTTAGTGGAGCAGGTAATGGGTAATGGAGCATTCCAGTTGAAGCTTCCTGCACATTGGAAGCAACACCCAGTTTTCCATGTATCCCAGCTGTCACCCTTCAAGGGTGTAATTCCCACGGACCCAAAACCAATCGTCATCAATAATGAGGAGGAAGCCAAAGTGGAGGCCATCCTGGCATCTCAGAAGTTGTGACAATCAGTCCAATATCTTGTAGCCTGGAAAGGATATCCATCTTATGAAAACAGTTGGGTCAAGGCGCACAATTGCACAAATTGTATGGACCTGGTTGAAATTTTCCACACATCCCACCCCAAGGCTCCTCACCCACTTCAGAAGGCTGCAACAATTATGGCTATCAAGTTACCCAAAGCGCATAAGAATGTGGCTCTGGTGCAGTTTCCCAGTGGGGGGGCTGTTCCTTTGGGAAAAGGAAAGGGTAATGTAAGTCTTGGGGAGTGTCCTTTGGCTCTTGATTGAGCTATCTTTCCATTCCTGAATAAGAAAACACTGAAGAGGATGGCGGTAGCCCTCATCACCCAGGGTGATCTCGCCCACGTAGTTGATGAGCAATGGGTGATAGCCCATCCGCTTCAGATCCCACCCCCAATTCCCTCACTCACCTCAGCAGAACAGTTGCGGGGAATTAGTGAAATCTGTGCCAAGATTATCAAACTGAAATTGGTCAGATCTAATTTGGGTGGCAATTGGGCTGATAGCCAAAATTCAAATGGCTGTAAAAGCATGAAGAATGAGATATTGGCCAGATCATCTGACGGTTCCAATTTGATCCCTAAATCAGTAGAACAAATATTGGGTGACATCAATGAGAGTTCAAAGCCCTCTGATAGTAATTTGGGCATCATGTCCAATGAGCTACTATTGACTGAACGAATGGTTAAACAACTGAGCATGGGTGGGTTGGCCATCCCAAACCCATTCCCAACCAAATGGTCCCATCCCTATATGGGATGGCCTTGGGGATTCCAGTTGCTCGTCGGGCTAAATGCCATCATGCTAACTGTCAGAAATGTAATTGGCCCCTGGTTCAGACATTTGAGGTCAAACCAACAGAGTCTCAGCCTGCCGCCAAATTTTGCAATGTCAGTTCCCAAAGAATAAACTCCCCCACTACCATCCAATTCTCTGGTTAAGCTGAATTTGTGGATCCTGCCCACGTCATTGTCACTACCCAACTGACCACTATTTAATTAGTTGCATGGCACTGAGAAAATTGTTGGTCAATTTTCTTACTTTATTTTCCAAATAAAAATTTTATTAAAACCCCAAATTTTTATCTCCTTCCTTTTGACCATATTCCATATGGCATTTACCTGGTGGTCCGCTTCTCTGCACTCTGGGTGGGCCTTATTAATTCTCTTAGTTACTATGATTCCCTCTATCTCCAATTGGGCTCAACAAGTCCAAAATTTTTGGCTCTACAACCCGGTTCTCATGACCTTCCAGCAGCAATATACAGGGATTTTATGGCTCTATGTTTGCCAACTACAAGAGAAAATTTGCCTCTCTTCTACCCCCAATGAAATGGTTTCCACAACCAAGAACCTCGCAGAAACTATCCCAGTAGTTTCCATCCCTGTTACCAGAACCCCTGGGTCTGAAGTCTATTCAGTGTAGTTTACCGTTGGGATACTCCTAACCCTGACATTCTGCCACCATTTTGTGGTATCCTATTTCCCAGCTCCATATCAAGTTGTACGGTCAGCAATGCCTCTGGCATTCTGGCTTGCTTTCTGGATGCTTACACATCCTGACTGGCAGGCTGGTCTAAACTTCTTTTGCCATTTCCATGACACTACCAATATCAGCAGATTGGAGGGGGAATCGAGATGAGTTTTGAGATTTACAGAAAAGGTATACAAATTATAATTGATCAAAATGATAACCATTCAGTGAATTGAGGGGAATTACACTGAGATTCAATATAAATGAGAGCCTCTAGAAAAGGGAAGATGAATAGAAGACTACCAAGTTGAGGATGCATCCAGCTTAGGGAACTGAGATATAAAGAGTCACACAGAGGATTGAAATAAAGGTCTTTTCTGGGGATTAGGTAGTTGCAGATAATTATGCAATTTTTATTAAATAATAAAGGTCAAAATAAGGGGTGTTAGCTCCATATATAGTTTATCAAGTTTTATTAAAAGTGGCGATCTTCATATCATCTGATTTGGTTGCTCAGTGGCTAATACCCTGTGCAAACCAACTAGGCAGAATCAAGCTCTATATGCTGAGAATCAACAAGGACAATTGGACTAACTTTACCAAAAAAGTAAGGTGACAAAAAACTCAAAAAAATTATATGCTTTAAATGATTGAAAAACCATGGCACATTCAATTTTCTACCTTTTGGTAAGAAATGTATCATTAAATTAATTTTATAAGGTTTATTCTTAACATAATGCCATTCTTTAAGTGCTGATAACCTATATAGTAATCAATGACATAAATCATTTTTAGTAAAGTGAAAAGCAAAAAATGGCATATTCAATTTATAAGTAAGTAATATTCTAATTTATCATTTAAGCTTTATTTCCTTTTGTTTTGTTAATTAGTCCACCACTTTGAAATTTATCTTTCTCACTTAATGTATCTTTATAATCATCAAACATTAGACAATTAGTCAAGATTTATGTTTAAGTAAATTTAATTTTTTATCATTTTATCTATAGATTTGCTCATTAAAACAAGGGAATAAACCTGCACCCTACATACAGATTTATAATAGCAAGTTTTAACAAAATATCTATTTTTTATTTTGATTGTTACACACTTATCATAAATGCATTAATGAAAAGATAAAAACATAAAATATTAATAAAGAGATAAATAACTACATGTAAAAAAGATTAGATATATTAAAATGCTAAGTTTAAAAAATTACAATGAGAATTACATAATACTTTTAATGTTTCAAAAATTTATTATTATAAACTAATTAAATAACTTTATTCTTAATAAATAATTTATCCTTAATATTCTTGAATTGTATCTTCTTCATGTTTATAAGCTTTCTTGATCATTCAAGCAATCATCCTCTTCAGATGGCTCATTGTCTACTCAGTTAAATTACCATCTTCATATGACTCATTGTTTTCCTCATATGAATCAATCTCTTCAAATGACTCATTGTTTTCCACAGATAAATCACCCTCTTCAGATGGCTTGTTGTTTTCATCAGAAATATAATTATTTTCTGAGTGATCAGTATTTATAGATTTTTGAGAATTATTAAGTTCCTTAGTAATACTAGATCTCTCATACTCACTAGATCTTCCAGATTACATATAGTCCTCGGGGTTATTAGCTTCCTTTGAATAAACAGATTTCTTGATCTTCTTTGTGAGATAACCTTTTATGTCTGTAGACTTGGGCTCTTGATTATATATTTTAGTTGAAGCGCTGGAGGTAGCCTTACATTTCTTGTGCGTCTTTTTGGGTTGATTTGAGATGTACTTATTTGAAAGATTCGACTTGTTAACTGGAAGAGCAGAGGGTTGGATATCTTCGACTTTGTTTTCTTTTTCATTCTGCTGAATCACCTCAATGATTTCTCGGGTATGATCATACGACTCTTCGGAACCAGGGGAGTTCTCATCAGCTTAAGTATAGACATAGCTTGACTTCTTTGAGATGGCAGCCCTGCAGCGAGCAACTGTGGGTAGATTTCGGATATGATTGACATCGGCTTGAGCATCACCGTTAGGCAATACCAAATCTTATACAATAAGGAGGCAAAAAGTTACAATTAAATTGAGACTGGATTTCATTGGTGCATTTCATCGTCAATCCCAGTTACTTTTATACTTAGCACTTTCTACAACCCAACAACCTATTATAAGCAACGGTTATATGGTTACAATAATAATGCGAGGTCCCAATTCTTTAATTATGAGTGTTCTTATTCGCGGATATTCTCGCAGTTCACGCTTAAATCTGATCTAGCTTAGGAATTGATTATTATAACTACTCTAACAAATATTAAAGGATAAAAAATAAATATTATTTGGGTTTGAATAAGCTTAATCGTGAGTTACGAATCAACTTTTAAACAGCAAAATTATATAACGTTGTTTATTCGAGGTAGGAGGACCATGGGACCAATATTACCGAAAATCAAATCACCAAAATTAGTTTGTCAAAGTTATTATAGATTTCCATTACAGTCATACCCCACTTATCGCGAGTGATACGTTCCGTTCCTCGGCGATTCGCGTTAGGCGGGGTATGACTGTATTGAATAAACTCGTAATTTATTATCGACTAGCCGTTTACCCGTGCTTCGCTACGGTGTCTATAAAATTAAAGATTTTCAATCTATTAATTTATATTTTATATTATAGATAAACAAAACCACTCAGCCAAATCTAATCGCTCAATCGAATCAACCAAAAACCACCAACCACTTAGGTAAACCTAAATGAAATTATCAAACAACCAATAACTAATCACCCCTCAAAGCTAAACTGTGTCCTATCGATTCAACCAAAAGCCATCAACAACTCGGCCAAAAAAACCTATCGAATCAATTAAATAACACCAACCTGCTACCCGAAACATCTCTTTATACCTAAAATCATTGAGCATGTGACATCTTCCAAACTACTAAATCAACTTCTACTTAACTTGCTAAAAGTATTTTATTAATTAAGTGAACCAAATTAGGCAGGTTTTTAAAATATATAAACCTAACATCCAGATACCCGTGCTTCACTACAGTATTTAAAGTTCATCAGATGATAAGCTCACATTGTAGCCTATAGGCTGTGCCGGCACTAATATCGAGCCACTCAGACTAACAGCTCCACTGTTGCTCTCGTGGCTGGTGAGTTGATTATCCTAACTACTTAATCTACTTAAACTCTAATACTGATTTTTGTTGAGTTTCAGGTGAGCAATTTGGTGAATATTAGATAATATTCGCCAATTCTCACCCACTCATCCAAATAGATTGAACCCATCAGGCTTGATAATTTCAGATACGATCTTATTTGCCAATTCTCACCCACTCACATAAATAGATTAAACTTATCAGACTTGATTAGCTTCAGATGAGCAAATTGGTGAATTATTCAATGATATTTGTCAATTCTAACCCACTCGCCCAAATAGATTGAACCCATCAGGCTCGATAATTTCAGATTCGATAAGATTCGCCAATTCTCACCCACTCACCCAAATAGATTGACCCTATCAGACTCGAAGGTTTCAGATGTCAGCCAGTCAGTGAGTGAGTGAATGTGTTTTATTAAGTAGATTGTATTTAATCAATAATTCGATTTTAAACTACATTTTGTTTGAGTATTGGATATGGCAAATTGCGATTAATTACAGTCTAGAATCATTAATTCATTTAGTTTTATAGATCTGTAACTTTGTTCTACAAGTTTCCTCTTCAAACCAGACTTCTAATGTGATATAAGTCATTATGATAGTTACTTATACGGGTTGAATTCTGCAGTTGCATCTTAAGGCGCTATGAATATGTATAGATGGAATTAAGCTAACTGCATAACCAATTGAAATTAAATGAACCAAATTGCCACTTCTACTCAAGAAGTGCTTTTACTCAAAACCAACTGATATAAACGTCTTATTCAGAACCTGGTTATCCATGTCAATCATTAGCGAATCAATCAGTAAGAAAATTATACTGGTTTTATGAATAAATTTACTTCCAAATATGATCTAATTTATGAAACAATTGAGTCAAAAATCAATATAATAAATTTAAGTTTTGTTATCTACAGAAAAGCTTAACCACCATTGAATAATTTTACCTTATCAAGCGGCGATTTACTGATAGTTTGCTGTTCTTTTTGAAGTTAATGTTATAATTCTAACGTGTAATAGTTGCGCTCGTTTTATTTTTTATTAGTAAATTAAAAAGAATTCTTTAACTATTATCGCTGCATTAAGGTGATTAAATTCATGAATTAGTAATGAAATGCCAAATATGGATTTATAATTTTCATTACTTAAAAAACTGAAGTTTAATTCTTGCCATTGTTGTTATATTCCTTTTAATATTTTTAAAATATGAAATAGCACAAATTGACATGAATCTTTTAGAGTAACTTATATCATATTCAGATTGTGTTATTTTTACGCTACAGAAAACTACTTTTTATCATAAACTAAATATCAAAAATTATCATTAAATATTATATATGAGGTATTATGACTTTATATACTATATCCTTTGCTTTAAAATTCTTTTAAAATAATGTTATACTGGAAAAAATATGGAGCTCAATATCCTTAAAATATATGCCTCTTATATTTGACTGACTGCGTTGACTTTCTCACAAGGGTATCCCAAATAATCTCCAAGATACACTTTTGTTTTAGGTGACTTTAACTGTAGGTCTAATGCTGCAACTGACCGCTGTCCACTCAACTCTCAATACCTACCTGGATATAACAAATTTTTAGTACTCAAGACAGAGAATTATATGATTCCCTCCACAGTGATTATTCTGGGGTAACGCACATGACACAGTCATATATACAACAGGTCAGAATATGGTATATGACCTGTATCAACTACATCATTCCCCCTTACATTTTAAGCCAAGAATATATAGGTTTGATAGTACTGTGGTGTAATTTTCAGACCACTGTTTAGTTACAATCACCCTGACTACACATGATCATCCACTATCTCAACCGTATGGAATATAGTGATTATTGATACAATATTCAGCAGGAGTTCTCACATTGTATAAACCAACAAGCATTTTTACCCCATGTGGTATGCACATTTTGCAAAGTTCCTTTGGTAATATGGGGTCTGATGAAACAACACATCACTGCTTGTGCAAAATGATAGCCACACAGCGGCATCACACAGCTCCAACAGCAGTTACCTGCCTCCAGTATTCTATCACCCATCTGGAAAGAAATAAATCAAGTATAGGTTATAACAAAGCTTGGAATCACAAATAGATTGTATAAATTTTCACTTGCAAGAGCTAGATATTGTGCGCTAACACTGTTTAAGAACATTATATGGAGTCTCTCAGATCACTAAAGTGTAGAAATCATTAAAATACTTTAAAAGCAACTTAACTGCATGTTAACAAGGTACTTCTTGTACCCAGGTTCAGATAGCACAGATGCAATTGATTCCTCCCTAGTGAAGTAACTAAAACAAACTACCAGTTTTATACCAACCTGTATCAAGCAGATAACTGTTCCTTAGAGGACATACAACGTTTTCCAACCAAAATAAAGATCTATTCTACTATTAATTTAACTAGTCTTCTTATTGTTATCTCTGATGAGGAACTTTGGGATGCTGTATGTAGGGCGCCTCACTACAAAAGCCCTGGCCCAGATGGCATTTCTTATGAGTTCTATCAGAAACACTTCAAACTAATTGCGCCTTTACTCAAAGCCGCAATTAATAAGTGCCTTGTAGAAAGTCGCCTACTTCTATGGAAGTCAGAAGACTTTGTGGTCACAATGTTTATAAAAGAGGGAACTCAATGATATGAATAATGTGTCTAATTTTACTTACCAATGCGGATCTTAAAATAAAGACCAAGATACTATCTAAGCATCTAGGTAAGTTTGCTCACTCAGCTATCTCACAATTATTTTGAGTTTGTTCCCACCTACAGTATTTTGGATAACATCCATACGTTTGAAAATTATGACAGTCCAAATTAGATTGTATTTTAATATCCTTGGACCAACAAAAGGTATATAATCATATGCATTGAAAATATCTTAGTACAACTCATAAAACTTTCCACCTTACACCTCATTTTGTTAAATGGGTGTAAGGATCCCAGCAGCACCCATAGATTATATTGCATATTTTGGGATTTTTATGTTACCATATTATCCCACCTGATCTGATTATATATTATATTTGCTTACCTGTAAGGGGATGAATTCCGCTAGTGGATGAGGGAATTATCATTCCACATGATAACTATTGTTCAGCAAAATATACTTAAAGAGCATTAAGTAATCCATTAAGTTTTGATCCTCTGGATTGCTAATGTTTTGTTGGGGATGATCTCTGACAATAAAAAGCAAATAAGTCATTGATTTTTGTATTGATAGTCTAATTAATTGTAGGAGTCAACTGGTATTTATTCCCTATTGAATAAGGGTATATTGAGTAGTTCCTGGGCGTTGACAACGCTTTTGGTATCCACAACTGGCGGTTTAACCTTTTAGGCAACATGACCTATTAATATTGGTAAAGGGTCCCATTATCTAAGCAGGTTGCTAGCTCAAGGAGGTTACTCCGCTGGGGTTGGATGAGCTCGTTGTGACATTTTACCTCCATAATCAACCTATAGCTGAACATTATCTAGCTAGCAGTGTATCCCAACTAGGTGGATGAATGAGCAGAAGCCTCATTTGTCATTGAAGCAATACACAATGGAATAATTCAGTGAATAGTTAATGTTTCTAATTGGGGCGCCAACAGAAGAGTTGGACACTGAATCCCCTTTATATTGCCTTATTAATTATTTTGGTAAAGCAGACACTTAGACACATGGATACTCAGCTATTTTGTTATTATACATTTACTGTATTTTTTAGTACTCTTGGGATTAAAGCATAAGGATCAGATATCCTTTGGCTAAATATTACTACCAAGTTCTCTGAAGTATTTCATCAAGAGAGGAATGGATAGAAGTTTCACCAAGAAGACCACTGAACTATAATTGCTGGATAAGTTCAAGGAGAGAACCTCTAAGCCAGCCTAGGAGTCAAGTCTCTAGAGTATAAGTTCCCTAAAGAACCTCTGAACCTACCGCCAATAGGTTAAGTTATGTTGCCATCCAGAAGTTGCCAACTTCAAAGGAGGAGTTGGAGGACGAGGATTCTTGTTATCTGGAGATAAATAGTACCTTCACCAATGGGTTGAAGGAATATTGTAACTGTTACAAGGAGAACTCTGAGCAGGAGAGATATTTGGTTGAGAAATGCTCAATTGGATACTAGTCTTCATACTAGTATCAATTACCCACATATTTTATCTGATTATTTATCAATTCCTGTAAATTCACAAAAGAATCTGTGAAAGAAATTTAGGGAGCTGAAGCGAGCTATAATTAAAAAAGAGACACAGCTCCAGATTTTAACATTTCATGCACACTACAGGGGGTAGTTGAGCAGCCACTAGCTCACAATTTTAACATAGGTTCCCACTACAGGGTTGGTTGAGTTTCAAACCAAATTCAATAGAAAACATTGGTGATGTCATACCATAATGAGCTTAGGAAGCTTTGGGTAGAACTAGAAAGCATCAATATTAATTCACTATATTTTGTGTCACAGGCTGATCTCGCTACATTAAATGAATGGGTGGCAAAAGCCAAGGAAGAGATTGACTAATGAGAAAAAGCCAACAATGAGCTTAATGAGTTGGTCACCCCTTTTTAAAGAAAAAAGAAACTGAGCTTATCAAGGAAGCTTCATTTCTTAGATCTGATTGCAAAGCAGATAAATAACGCATTGAATGGATTCAATAAGTATAGCACACATGCTGTAGTGCATGGAGGAACTAGAGAATCACAAATGTGATTGCGCTCATTTAGAGGCAAATGAATCTAGAGATATTATGCCCAAAATTACAGTTAGGAAAGCAAGTCTATTGAAAAATATGGTTTTATCATTTGCTGTAATTTTAGAAGTGACTCCAAAATAAATACTATGTTAATTGAGTCATCATGCAGGAATCTCCTTTTTCAGTGGAGCGTTAAACAAATTTCAGAAAATGCTAAAATTGTCTAAATTTCATTGGGATAATGCACCTGCATTTTTCTGACTATTTGAAATGATGATGTTCAGATTTAGTGACTGACAAAAGGTGGTAACCATAATGGACAGCCTGGACACTGAATGCCAGAATCTGGTGTTACCTCACCTAAATGGTGACAATTTGACAGACAGCAATGCCAAGGAAGCTATCATACTTTAGTTTGGTAGTCCTGTGAGAATGTCAAATTGTAAACAGGAGTTTATGGGTATTCAGTTTAAAAGAGATGAGACCTTGGATGTTTCCACTTATTTTTTTAACAGGAAGCATAGATACTGCTGGGAGCAAAGGTACTATTTGTTTTTTGAAAATATAGTGATTCAGTCAGTGATTTGGTCTTATGAAACTCTACAGTGGGCCATGGTTTCATCACTGATGAAGATGACTTCCACATCACAGATGGTTGAATTTGTGAAGATATAGATTTGATGTTTGATGCACCTAATCAATTTTATGAAGAAATTCCAGAAGATATAATCAAACTATGGTGGAATTCAAAGATGACGTTATGGAGAAAGATAAATGATCATCCAAATTGAAAATTAATGGGAAAGAGCCTGATATTTCAAAATGGACTGACAAATTGAAAAGCCACTATTGAAAATGTAACAAAACTGGATATCTTACTGACCAAAATTGGGGGAAGAAATTGAAGAGAAATGTGAGCCTTGTGATTCCTCAAGATGAGGATGAAGATGCCCAAGGTTTGGGAAAAGGTTTTGCAGACTAGATGTGGAACAATCTATGACTACAAGAGGACCTGTCTCACCAGAAATCTTCCTAGAAGAAGTAGAAATGTCAAAACATTTTATGAAGGACCTAAGATAGGATCCATTATGTCAGGAAACATTACCAAAGAGTAATGCTAGTAGGAGAATGAGGTCAAAAATTAAAATCGCTTCAAAGAGTTTGGAGGGAGTTGCTTAACCTTATATTAGTCAATTAATGAATATGGCAAGATTTTTTTATTCAAGGTGGGCCGACCTTGGGACAAATATACCACACCAATAGAGAGGATAGGGAGTAGGGAGCGACAATATAGGAGTGGAGGACAAAACCCAAGTACTGGGGGCAAAACCTTCCTGCAAGTGTTCTGATAGGCTAGGATTACATGAATCTAACTTCACTGATTTGCTTGGTCAGACTGAGGCATGGTGCGCGAATCCACATGTATTAATATCCCCTTGGCTCAGAAATGCAATTAATGCAATTTCTGCCACAACAGGATTTGAACCAAATGATGTGAGGGATGATAGTGGGACGCCCTTCTGACTATGCCACACCCCCTAATATGGCAAAAATTGCTGAGGACAAAGATAATAAACTCAAGTTGAATTTGGATGAAGTTAATGTTAATATACCAATCTGCGCAATTTTGAGATAGTTTTAGATTTTTTAGCAAAATTAATTAAAACACTAAAGATGGCAAAGACTGCCAAAAGTCAGTCTAAAGAGGAAAATCAAGAATTTATTTGAACAGAACTGTAAATTGGCGCTAAAGTCACATTTTTTGATACCAGAGGAAGCAGTTGCCAGCGCTTGAAAGATTTATTGAAAAGTAGGACCTGTTAAAAGCAGTGACAAGTTTGAAATGAAGGACTAATGGAAGGGACCATTCAAAATTATTGTCAAGTCTGTGATAAATGCCTATATGCTGAGAAACATCAGATTGACATATAGTGAAGTAGGTCAATACTAAATATCTAAGGTGTTGAATCTAGAAGATAATATTTGAAGTTGTTCCCAAAGACCACTGACCTACTAAACTTAGGTTAAGTCCTGGTGTGTTGGTCAAGTCCCATAAGGGGACGGCTGAACCATAAGAGTTGGTCAAGTCACAATAGGGGACCGCTGAAACATGGTATGTGGTTAAGTCTTAAAAGACTTTTGAACCATGATAGCTGGTTACTTTGAAAAGATGAACCTCTGAACCAGAGTAGGGTAAAGAAAAGATGACCTCTGAACCTACTTATAGGTTAAGCCCCATTGAAAAAAGTGAAAAAGTTATAAAGAAAAAATATATAGAAATTATAAAAATATAATACATATTATTTTTTTATTTTGTTACCATCAAAATCATCTGGTATTGTTCCCTTATGTTTTTGGTATGGCAACTTGGGTTGAAACCGGGTCTGCCATGAGTAGTCCTGAGGTGCTATAATACATGAGCATATTGCCAGGATCAGGATGGGTTAAAACTGGATCCGCTGAAAAGGGGTCCTAGGAAATGAAGCCTAATTTGGGGGAGTACAGGGACCAAGGAATTGGGAAGCCACCTGAGAATATCCTTTAAATGATGAAGGGTCATATAAGTCCAACCTGGGGTATTGCAGGCTTTCCATAACGTACAATTGGCAAGAACAACAGAAATAGTTTTGCACCTCATGTAGCCATGGGAACCGCTCACTGAGGAGGTGGAAGAGAGGAGGAAATGAAGAATATGAGCCACTTTACAAGTAGGGAATGAGATGCATTAAGTTGTAGTGAAGACCATTCTTTGTCAAAGTCATACTCAAGTATGATGGCCATTTTATGGCCACGCCTGAGGTGACATTCATCCATGTTTATGCCTTCCAAAAGTGTTTTATTTTTGCCCACATTACCCAGCTTAATCGATTATGATTCATCTGTTTGTCCACTAGGTGATTCATCCCAGTAGTGGATAAGTGAGATATGATTGTATATACAATAAAATTTTCTGGAGAATATTCTCAGCAAATATCTATCTGCTGGATTATAATCTGCCAGAATGATAATTGTTTTGTTGGTAATGATCCCCAACAATAAACAAATTATTAGGGAGTCAATTTTATTATTGATAACCTAATTGACTTGTAGGAGTCAAAAGGGTTAGTAGCTGATTGACTAAGGGGTTTATGAGTTGCTAGGCGAGTTATGCCGCATGTGATAGAGCAACTCTCAAGTCAGCCTTTTAGGATTGCAACCAGTTGTTTATAAGTAAGAGTCTCATTACCTAATCAGGTTGTTAACTTAATAAGGGTGATTTGATGGGATTGAGAGAAGGCGTTGGGACGCTTTCTTCATTTCAAACCAGAAGAGGACACAATTAAGTAGGGGAGAGAAATTGATTAATTTGATGAGTAAGATCATCATTTTGTGCAACCCTGGAGGGTTAATTCATTGGCGGCAGCCACCATTCCAAATCTGGGGCTCCAACTAAAGAGTTGGGCGCCCAATAGCTTATAAATTCACAATGGCTTTTTATAATAAAGTATATAAATAAAAGATTGAATATTACTTTCTAATTTAGACTGTTTTTGCTCTTGTGATTAGAGTTTTTGAAAGAACAATAAGATCCTTTGTCTATATTATTGCTATCTCCACAGACTTTGCATCATGAGAAGGAAGAAGAATTACTTAACCTAATCCTAGGTAAAGTTCTAACAAAGAGGGAAGAAGTCCCTATAGATTTTCCAGAATACCATTCAAGATTAGGACAAGCACCAGGTTGGCGTTGGACCTAAATCCATCTTAGATAAAAACAAGCTCAACTAGAGTGTAGTATTCATACTATTACTGCCCCATATAATTTATTATCAACAAGTCAAACAACGCATATACAAGGAACCTGTGCAGTTGAACAAGGGAGCTGAAGCGAGTTACTATCTAAAGAAGAGTAAATGGATCCCAAATATTTAATAATTTATTCTCAGGTGAGTCACTAACAGTTCCTCAGTTTTAACATTTGGTGCTCATTACAGGAGTAGTTGATTAGCAACTAGTTTCCCTGATTTAACATTTGGTGCTCAATACAGGGGGTAGTTGAGTTTTAAGCCAATTTTAATAAGAAAATCATACAAACATTTATTCTAAGAATATAATATGCAACCTTTAGACAAAACTAAAGACCATCAACAAGAACGCGCTTAACTTGGTGTCACAAGCCAACTTCACTGCATTGGAATAATGGGTGATGAAGGCTAAGGGAAGAGGTCAAACAAGTTGGGAAAACTAACAATGACCACTGTGGAAAATTCAACTCCTTGAATCGCAAGGGTATTGAACTAATCAAAGAATATTATATCAGAAGGCCAAGCGTGAAGTGGATTGAGAATGCTTATGCCAGTTTGGTGAAGAGATAGCATGACAATTGAAGAGTATAGAAGAACTGGAAAACCATAAATGCAATTATGCACAAATGGAGGCAGAAGAAGCTGACAATGAAGCTCCCAAAACTCCAATTGGGAAGAATAACTTGCCCAATATATCTGGTTCATTTGGAAAAATTTCGGAAATGACCCCCAAAGTTACTCTTATAGTCAATCAAGTCATTGTGCAGGATTCCCCTGCAAGTGGAGCCACAGATGAACTTTGAAGAACACCAAAATTACCCATATTCCATTGAGATACTACTCCAGCAATTTCAAATTATTTGAGATGACAATGTTCTGAAACAGTGATTGACAAAAGGCAGTGACCATCATGAATTGCTTGAACACCAATTGTCAGAATATGGTATTAACATATCTAAAATGGGGACAATTGGTCTACAATGATACCAAGGAAGCCATTAAGATAGAATTTGGAATCCCTATGCAGATGTCTAAACACAAGCAGGAATTTTTGAGGATTAAATCAAAAAGATGAGACCATATTGGCGTTCATGGACCAAATATACTAGGAATCACAGATCCTGGACTGTGCAAAAGTGGTAATGGATTTTGACGTTTGAATTGAAATGCAAGTGATGCTACAGACCTCTTGTGTCAGGAAAGTGTCTATAACTCTCCAGTTCCCAGACTGGCGGTGCATGAAGCACTGTACTAAAGAAAGTGAACTCAATGTCAGTGTTAACAAAAAGATAGACCAGCAGAGGGAGCTGGAGCTAAGAAGACATAGGGCAAGGGTGGTGAGCACAGTGAAAGTAATACTGTGTCAAGTAAAAAAAAATCTTGGCTGTGCCCCAAAGGGCAGTTCATAACTGAGTTTTGTACAGGGCTAAAGTGCACTGTGACCTGGTTTGGAGGGAACCAGTAGGCCAAGCAGTATACCTGAGGCTTTAATAAATTTAAAAAGGATAAATTGGCTAACACGTTGCAAGACCTCCTCAGAGAGGTCCGTGAACAGGTTCTCCAAAGTCAACATATAAAAATGAAAAATGAATATGTGGTTTATTGGTGAGATGACCAACAAGAAGCGTTGGTCTTGAGAAGACATAATTAAGCCAACTTGGGGAAATTATGGATTGGAAAAATTGGTACCAAGCCTTAGTGCATCAATAAGTGCACGCTTCTGTCTGAAAGGGTAACATACCTTAAAACTGACCTTACTTAAGTAATTGACTGAAGTTGAACCCAACTTAAGCTTACAATTTCATAAATAGAATGGGTTTTGAACCCCCGTTCCCTTATTAACTGAATTGAGCTGTCATCATTTAATTTAAAACTCATTCATTTTAGCGCTAAAGCCAAAACAAGGAGCTAGTCTTTAGACACCTCATTTGTACCAACCTGAGCATACCTGGCCTGTACCCAGCGTTGATCCAAGGTGTGCTTGAATTCAGGAAGGTCCTGCAATTTGAAATTTGGACCTCCTGCCTCCCAGCCTTGTCCCGGCTGTTGGTGCCCTCAATAAGGTCATGTAAACATGACATATTATGATTTGCACCAAACAATGGCTTCAGCGTTATTGGCACAAGTGTCCACATCTAAAATGTGGAGCTTTAGAGATGTTGGGAGCCAATTTTGAAGCCCCAAACTGAGCATTTAAAGTAATAAAAACTCTATACCAAAATACTATAAAAATTGCTGTGATGAATTAGGAGCACCCCAATCAGGTCATGTTAGGGAACAAACCTGAAGTACAAAAACAAGTGGACAAGATGCAGATCCGCTGCCACAAGTATGGGAAATTGCGACATGTAGCTGATTAAAGTTTGAGCAAGAAACCCAAGTAGCAAGTTACCTTAGCCCAAGCAAAGGAGAAGGAATTAGTCATGAGTCAGGAAAAGGTCTGACAGTCTAGACAGGAACAATCTGTCACCACGGTTTAACAAGTTTTGCTAATATTATGAATGACAATATAGATATTTTTGATCTTTTTGTAGATGATGATTGTAAAAATTATGAGAATTATACTGGTTTACATGTTTGCTTATTTTCTGGTTTAAATAAAATATGGATTTGGTAATTGTATGAAGATAACTAGCCTGAATGAGTCTTGATTATTTAGTAAATTAAGCCCTACTCTGGAGGATATTGGCAAGACAAATGACTTTGGCCTCACTTTGGTGGGTGACATATAGAAAGGAAATGGCTTCTCTACAACTTAAATACTATAGTAAACAATAAACAATTGATAACAATAATGTATTCTCAGTTTTAAGGTATTTACAATTGTAAAAATTAAAATATATTTATATGAGATAGTAGTGGAGGTCATGTTTTAGGGTAATCATGGCAACCACATTGATCTTGGAATGTTTAGCCAACAAAAAGGGATATTGGTTTGATATTAGAAAAGAATTTAGATGATTTTCACAATGAATAGCATATTTAAATTACAATTGAATCAGCCAACATGGCATTTATCAAACCTGACAATTTCTGATGAGTAATTGCTCAATTTGAGACAACATACTTATAACCACGTTATCAGCAACAATCCCTAACAAAAAAGTAATTATATTTACTATTGGATACAACCTTCTGTAAATTATAATTAAATATTAAATTAGTTACTAAAACCAAATAAATTTAAATTATCATCTTGAAGCTTAATTTATAAGCTAAATTTTAATACTTGATAATAATTAAATAAATTAAAGCTTAAATAATTCCATGCTGTATATGTGGTCATACAACATCCCCAAACATCCCCCTGCTTGCAAAATTATTCAGTATTAATTCTTTTTCATCCAATACTTCTCTGTATGAGCAATAATTGACTGGTTTGTCTGAAACAGACACCAACCTTTTCTGAATGATCTCATGAACCACCCAAAGAAGTATCCTTTCCAGCCTCGCTAGAAACAGCGCTCTGAGTCAAATGGCTACAATAAATCCCTTCCTCAGTTCTTCCAACAATGGTAACTATCCTTAAGAAGAAACAGGGTTGGCTGTCAATTTAATTAATTCATGCTCTTAAGTTCCTCTTTACCCCACTGTTGTACTTAAAATTCAACTTGTTACTATATTCTGCTCCATCTGTACTAAATTCAGCAATCACTCTTAAGCTTTTTGAAGAAATTCTCCACAATTTGGACTAATCTTTTCTCTTTTGAGTCAGATCTACTCCCAGAGTTTCTCTTTTATATTGACCAGTTTCATAAACCAACTTTTTTGTCAAATGAACTGACAATTGGTAATGAAGAGCATGTTGAGCTTCCTCATCAAGAACTGTAGAGGAGATTAACCAAATCTCTAAGCATTTCCTTCACCCTCATTATTTTGATTACATCCTTGATTGAGATACTGCGGCATATAAGCTCCATTTCACAGGACAAATCATTCACATATAGGCTGCCAAACTCTTACATCGTCAAATTTTCACACTCCTCCACGTTTTTGCTTCTAGGAGGCATGCAGTCGCCATTTCCAAGATGCAGTTTTTTGCCAGCATGACTACTTCATGGCTGGAACTATTTGGCAGTATCTTACCCTCATGGCAATAATTAAGTGTATGGTCTGACAACCACCAGTGCATCTTCTTTGTTTGTTGTTCTCCCACATGGCTCGTGTACTCAATGAAGCTTATTGCTAAGCGCTCCAGACACAGCTCCCAGCGCCTGTGTCTTATAGGGATTAAATGGACTTGTTTGCCAATTGCATCTTCCTGCATTGTTGTTTCCCCCATGATTAGGAATTTCTCATCTTGCAATTTTGGATGTTCCATCACGCTCCTAATTATAACATATTCTCAAAATACTTTTTGGGTTTAAAAACGTGGTTTCATGTAGCTCTAATTTTTTCCAGTGTCTGACCCAGATTGACTTTTGCGGTTTCTTCTCCAATTTCATCTTTCAACCCCCCATTGAGGCGTTGAAAGTGGAATCAACCTCATAACCCAGACCAATGAATAAAGAATAAAAACATGTTAAAACCCAGAATTTCTTTATTACACAAAAAATACTTTTATTTTCTATATATATATATATATATTGCTGCTATTTTTAACCTTTTGTATTTTTCCCCTTTTTATTTAATTCCAATTTTTTTAGGAATTTTCTATGTACTTTATTAAATTTTCTCTCTAATTGCAAACACTTTCACAACAAATTAAATTCAAGTCTAGGTAAAGTTTGATAATATCATTGATGAGATTAGTATGCGCCCAATGTCAGAGAGCAGCTGGGCGATTAAAGTTAAGGGCACAGGTGTTGGCCCCACGTCAACCAAATTTTATAAACGCTCTGGTGAGTCTGGTGGAATAGATAAAATTAGTAATAAATAACTGGGTGGTACCATTTCACTTGAAAATTTGGCTTGGCAAGCACGTTGCAACAAGTCCATCAATATGCTGCACTCCCAACCACTATCATCAGTGGAACAAAGGGTGCATATTTTCCTGGATATTCAGCAGATGGCGCTTTGGGAGATGTTTTGTGGAGTTGTACACACATTTCCCGAATGCAGAGTATGTCACACCCCACTCCATGCCATGCAGTTGGCTGAATCTTAGCTTCAAAAATAAGGAAGCGGCGGACAAAGCTGCAAAGGTGTGCATAGTAGTAGACCTCCCATATAGTCAATGGGTAGTCAAAACGAAGCACACCCACTGGACTAAATCAAACTAAATCTTTGTGCCTTTTGACTTCCTGCCCACAATGGTCAAGCACACTGTGCTTGAGCACCACCTGAAGGCTGGTGTAAAAATTTACTCTTGGTTGATTATCAGTCATCAACCCAGTAACCTTTTTACTGCACAGGTTCAGTTTCCTTGTGCACCTCGCATTGTATAGAATATATTATCCAATAATAGTATGGAGACTATTATCTGTAGTTGACTTAGAACTATTATCAGGCCCAATGCTTCAACCAGTACTTCCAATTAAATACTCCAAGTTGTACTTGTAGAGATTTGTTCCATGTATTACTGTCCACCTGATCTTTGTCAAGATCTCCTGATGACAGTCTCTTTTGACCCAACACACAGTTAGCAGCTATCCCTGAATTGTGGTTCCCTTCATCTCTAGATCCCCACTTGGATCTCTACTCTTCTCTCTGAGAGTCTTCCAATTATTGCCTTCTGCAATAATATCCTTGAGATGGAACTTCACACTAGATGCTGATAGTCTAACTATACACTGAATCTACAATATTACTAATAAAACTAATATTACTGTTTTAATGTCTGTTAATCTGTGTTTTTCAATGTTTTTATTATAGTGAATAATAGGGAATTATATAGTAGGGGATTCGGCTGTCTAACCCTCAGTTGACACCTCTTTGATGAAATGGCAGCCATTGCCATTGAATCAACCTTCCTCATCTCAGCAGCGATGGTCTTCCCTATCCTGGCTAGGATTCCATTATTGGACATCCTCAAGACCTCAAAATGGAAAAAGTCGGAAACATGTCCCTAACGTTTTCCTCTCAATTCAAGTGAACCAACCATAATTGGTTAGCGACCTGCTTAGGTAATGGGGCTTTTTACCCATTATGGCAGGTCACTTCACCAACCAATTTATTGCTAGCTGCAGGTGGCATCACTCGCCTTGCAACTCACTATTCATTACCAATCAGTCAGTGATGAAACCTGACCAATCCCAATTGGTACACCTGATAGGTAATCACTATCAGATGCCCCTATTTTGTCAGCCACTCCACCTGATGAGATATTAGGTATTCATCTGGATTGATCCCCGATGGATATGACCAGGCGAATATCCCAAAATCCCCCAAACATAGTTCCTCCAAAATTTGGGCCAACTTATTTCTGATTCACTTAGCCTTAGGGAATTTTCCCCTAATGACACCAGGTAATCTAGCAGGCTGGGAATATGGGCAAAAATCCCAACACATTTCCCCTCTTGCCTAGATTTCCAGTGAGAAAAGGACTGGGGCATGAGAACACCACTTCAGACACCTGGTCAAATACTTCATTTGGTTCAAGCAGAGTACACTTGTCAATACTCAATGCTGCTCAGGATGACCTTCAGCATACAGCGCTCTTCCTCTTCCTCCTCGCTACCACCTACTCATAGTGCAGTCTCCACAATCTACTGTCATGCTGGGCTGATCGATTTACTTGCTACAATATTAGTCCCAGGATCTGGTTTTCCCCCATCAGGGCATATGACCCTCTGTCATATTCAGGACTCTTGGTCTGGCGTCCTTGAATTCCTGATTCTCTCCTCATCCTAGACAGGAGACTCTTGCCATCGATGTTTGTTTTGCAGCTTGATTAAGAATACTTATTTCTATTCACCCTAATTATTTTGCTTATAACCTCTTAGCTGTAAGTCATTCTTAATTATTCCCTCAGAAAGCTTATCTCATTAATTTTGAGATTAAATTCCCCAAAATTGGAGCCTAATGGATTGTAGAGTGCATAATGTCAACTTCCATATAAGTCTGACATCCCCCTCTAGTCATGCTCATATGTCAAATTCAGAATTTCTCTACCAGCAGCTTCTTAACAGTCTCTCTGATCCGGACCTCCGCCTCTTCCAGTAGATGAGTCAGGATGCTCGACGGAACCTCTTCTATGGACCTTCCAGGACTCATACACCTATTCTGGTGCAAGCGGCTATTCCTTCTGTCAAATTACCAGAAAATGGTAACCAATCCCTCCAAAACCAGACTGGCCATTGTTTTGAACAACTCTCAGCTGACTCTTCCTTTGCAGTCAATTCCTGAGTTGGACTTCAAAACCCTCCTGGATTTGGTTCCTTTCACTGATGCTCCAAACATCATCGTTGATGCTCCAGAGATCATGCCGTTCGCTCTGGATCATTTATTCTTGGATGGGTCAGATTTGCTCCCTGAGTTCCTCTTCAAACTCAGTCAATTCTACAAACCCGCTGTACTGGTTTCTGAGCTTTCAATTGGCTACAGCATACATTTTGAGCTCCCCTATGCTGAACTATGGGCCCAAGTCACCGAGGCTTTGACATTATTGCTGAATCCCTCTGATCTGGACAACCTTCTGGATCAGGATACTGCTTATGCTCTCCGCTTTGCTAGCCAAGTTCTTTGAAGTTGGTTGACAAAGCTTCCAGCCCATGCCTGGCTTCCATAGGTCATTCAGCTTTAGCTTTTGTGAAGCCCATAGTCATTGTTTGCAGGATGCAATCTGATCTCTGCACAACCACCTCTTCTACGGAGCTTCTCATCGCCATCTTCCATTGATGACATTAATTGGGGGCATGATTTGACAAACCCCCTCAAGTATTCCTTCTTTGATGCTGGCTCACATGTCTGGTGTCCTTGATGAATCCTGTCAGCAGGCAATCAAGACAAATCTTCTGGCTCCAGTGCCTTATCAGGATTACTCGGGGTTATTTGCCATTTGCCTCTTTCTCTATTGCTGTTTTCCTCCCTGCTCCTGGGGTTTCACAATTGGCATCTTCTGACATTTCAATTTCCCTTCCCCTAGTCGCGTTTTCTCAGGGATCAGCATCAACTCAAAGAACGTGGTTTCATGTAGGTCTCGCCCTCACAAGTGTCTGATCACATATCAATTTTGACAAGCTGTTTCTTCCTAACGCGATCCATCCTCCCTCCCCCAAGAGGCGACATAGGTGGAATCATCCCCGTACTGAGGATGACCAATAAAAGTAAAAATTAAAAAATATATTGGCTTTTTTCTATGCATTTAAAAATCTTTTTTTAATATCTTTTATCAATTTTTTTATTTTTATTCTCTCTTTTTTTCTATGGGACTTGACCTTTTTTCAGTTCAGAGGTCCATCTTTTCCCCCAAACTGGGTCCTGGGCACTTAAACCTACCAGTTTTCTATGGTTCAGAAGTCCTTTTTTCGGACTTAACCATCTATATTGGTTCAGAGGTCCTTTTTTTGGACTTGACCTAATCATTAGGACATGAACAACTTAATGGTTCATTGGTCCTTTGGGAACTCTTTTATTTTTTCTTCAATTCAACGCTTTAAATACTTAGCGTGGACTCAATTTACTACTCTTCCATCCAAGAGATTCTTGATGGAGTAAGCATCAGTCGCCGTCTTGGCAATTACTTTGAATGGACCTGACCACAACGCATCCAATTTGTTTCTTCATCCAAAACCATGCATATCACAATAGGCAACTCTTTCTCCTATTTGATATTCTTCTAATGCCAGTCAGTTCTTGTCATCTGTCAATTTCACTTGTATCCTTTTCTTCAAGGTTTATTGAATGCTTGCAATTGCATATTGATCAGGATACTCATCAGTCAGTTCAAGTATTGTTTGGTACTCATCCATGACGTAGGTTCTACTACCAAATATAATATTGGCGGCAACGTGGCCTTCCTCCCATATAGTAATTCAAATGGTGTCTTTACTGTCGCCATGTGATGACTAATGGTGTAGGCAAATGTCACTGAACTCAGGTACGTTCCCCATGTGGAAGTTCTCCCTGCGACTAGCTTCCTCAGCGTCATGGCCAGCATCCCATTGACCTGTTCTACCAGTCCATCCATCTCTGGCTGGTATGGTACTGACATGACTCCTCGGATCCCCATTATTTCGTTTAGCCTTGGGATCACATGAGACATGAAGTTGGTCCCATTGTCACTCAATAGGATTTGCGGACACCCATGCCAGTATACTACTTGATCTAAAATGAATCTCGCAGTACTGGTAGCATCAACTCTGGTTAGGGCTTTCGTTTTGACCCATCTCATCAGATGGTCAATGGCTACTATGATGTACTTGACTCCTCCTGTGCTCATTGCAGCGGTCCCATCACATCAATGGACACTGTGTGCCAGGCGAATCCAGGGTGGACCAGTCAGTATCCAGTTGTATTCTTGTGTGGTTTATGCAGCTGGCATTCCACACAACAAGCCAGATGATCCGAGACATCATAGTTAATTAATTTCCAGTAATAATACTGGTGAATATGGTTGGTTGTTTTTCTCAGGCCTTCATGCCTGACAAACTTATGAGCTGCTTGTACTATTACTGCTCTTTCCGACAGTTTTGGGAATAATATCTGCTTCCTGTTGATTGTCTTGAATACTTGTCCATCCATAATCTCGGTGTTTTCCATTGCTTTTTGAAGCGCGCCTTGGATTTCTTGAGGCTCATCCTCGATTCTTCCTTTGACCATTCTCTGAATAGCTCATCTGCCTGCGGGTATACCAACTGGACCATTGTTAACCGTGATAAGCCATCTGCATTCTGGTGAGAAGCCCCCACTCAGTGGACTATCTCATAATCGTAAGCTTGAAGCTTAAGTGCCCATTGGGCCAGTCATCCTTCTGGTTCCTGTAGATTGTGCAGCCAACACAGCGAAAAGTGGTCCATCACCACCTTAAAGTGTGCTCCATGGACATACACCCAAAACTGCTTACAGGCGTAAATGGCCACAAGGCATTCACGCTCAGTCATGGTGTAGTTCCTCTCAGTGGCTGAGAGTGTCCAGCTCACATACGCCACCACATTCTTGTCCCCAAGTTCATCTACTTGGCTCAGTACAGCGCCGATCGCCATCAATGAAGCATTGGTTTGAATGATAAACTCCCGATTAAAATTCAGATATTTCAAATTGGCGAATTTATCAGATACTGGCGTAACTCATCAAAGGAGTCCTGGGCCTCTCCATTCCATATGAATCCTTTCTTCAGATCCTTTAATAAATGAAATAAAAAATCAGCTATTCAGGCAAAGTCCCAAATAAATCTTCTGTAGTATCCTACCATCATAAGGAATACTTGGATGTCTTGGACACTCTTTGGCACAGCCATGCGCTCTATAGCTGCTATCTTCTGGGTTTGCAGCTGCAATCCATTTGCGTTAATCACAAATCCCAAGTACTTCAACTCTTTATTGAAGAATTGGCACTTCCTTGGCTTGATCTTCAGGTTAGACACAGACAGTCTCTTAAAAACTTCTTCCAAGTGATGGAGGTGATCAGTAAACGTTCTACTGAACACATTGATATCGTCCAGATATACCATGATGCATGACAACTTCAGGTCGCTTAATATCGCGTCCATGGCCCTCTGGAACGTCGCGGGCGCATTGCAAAGACCCTGGGGCATCCTCGTCAGCTGGTATAACCCCTGTGCAGTAATAATCACACATTTTTCTTGGTCTTCTTCTGGCAAGTCAATCTGCCAGTATCCCAAAATTAGGTCCATTGCGGAGAAATACTTTGCTTCTCCTAATCAATCCAGTGTGTCATCAATCCTCAGTAGGGGATACAAATCCTTCTTCATAATTTTGTTCAGCCTCTGATAGTCAATCACCACCCTGATTCAATCCATCCTTCTTCTTTATGATCAGAATTAGACTTGCCCAGGGACTTGACAACGGAACTAGAAGCCCATGCTTCACTAGTTTGCTGATCTCATCTTCCACTACCGCTTTGGCAGCTTTCAATCTTCGGATCAGTCTCATACTTATTAATAGATTTTCCCCAGTGTCAACCTTGTGAATTATGTCTTGTGCACATCCCAAATTGTGGTCATCCTGAGCGAACACTTCCCAATATTTCTCAAATAATTCAAGCACTTCCTCCTTCTGCCCTTCTGGCAGATCTGCGAGCTGCTCCCTATCAACCAATAGGTTGATGCTTTTGGCCGCCCCAGCTAGTAATCCCATTTCCTCAAGAGACCCAAAATCATGGAATCGTCTCAATTATGCCATCAGGATTAAATTAATAAACACAATGATTTGATTCCTCTTAATCTTAATCATTTTTTCGCTCTAATTCGCTAGGAGAACCTGTATTTCTTTATGGCCCGGCATTATTATCCCAGGAGCCACCCATGGCTCCACTCTGGACTTCTTCCAGGGGCTTCCAAATTCTCCATACAACAGCTCCAGAATCTCTAAAGTCAACCCTGTGTTGACTATCATCTGCAATACAGCCGGTATGGTCCTTTCCTTCTTGATCCTTAAGGGAATTCCCCAGTTTTCTAGGGTTTCCGCCAGCATCTCTCGTCGCTTCCTACCAACTAATTGGTATTGAATTGGGACAATGCCATCATTGTATATCAAATTAATGAAGTTGTTTCTACAATTCAAAGGAACTTCACCATCCTTCTGGTTTACCAATGGTAACATCTGACCCAGGATGGTCAACGTATTATCCTCAAAGTTACATTTAACTCTGTACTTCCATAGAAACTCCGTTCCAATCAGGATATCATAGTTTTGATTCGCCAAAACTATTGCTGGCGCGGATACCACCAATACCCAAATTGTAGTAGCAGCATACTATACGCTCCACAGGAAACGGTGGTGTTCAGCCCAGCTGTTCCATATTCTTTCTTGTGTTCCAAGTCTGGGGAGATCTTCATCCTCTTCATCAGCTTGGTTGACACGATATTAATGGGTGCTCTGCTGTCGACAATCGCCATCACCCTCACTTGATTCACCTGAATATCTATATACATATACTAAGAGTATTGTAATATAGTATTTACTGAGTGAATTGTGGCGTTATTAGCCAAATCTAGGGTATGAATAATCTGTGTCAATAATTCAGGAAACAATTCCTTTATCACGCCTAGGGGGATCAACAGATTGGCCTCATCTAAATGAATGTCTGATAACTCATCAAGATTCTCAGTAGTCCGAATCTTCTCTGTCAGTTGTCAGGCGTATGGCTGGGCAACTTCCTGAATTATCTCAGGGTCAATCTTCTTTGCCCCAGCTCTGGTCACGGCATTTATATCCATGTTGACCACTTGGTATAGCTGATCCTGCTTGTCGTCTATGAACAGATCACTAATGTCTATCTCTTCATTCATGATATTGGGAGGAACAGGTTTCTCCACCACTCTAGACTGTTCCTTGTCTAGGCAGCGGGACCTTTTCCTGAATCTTTGGTGGCTGATGTCTCTTTGGCCTGGACCACGTTAATTTGATCCTTCAGCTTTTTGCAGTGTGCGGCGAAATGTCCTTTCCCGCCACACTGGAAGCAGACCTTCTCTTTCTTATTTAACCATCTAAATTATTTGGGCTTATTTTCCAGCACAGTTCAGTTAAAAGCCTCTTTTGCTCCTTTGCTTCCCTTCATGGGATTTGGATTTCAGACCGGATTAGACTTGAAGCTTCTATTCAGGGCATCAAACGTTGCTCCCTAAAATCTTCAGGTTATCTACCATTTGCGAGGTAGTTATCTCAGTCATGAATACAGAAGACATCATCTGATGCAAATAGCGATAGGGCTGAAGGGCCACTTGCAAAGCGATTCTTGCATCAAAGTTGTCTAACACTTTTGCTCCAGCCAGGATCTGTGACTCCTGGTAAAATTGATTTGCGAAGCTAGCAAGAGACTCATCTTTATGGAATTGAATTCCCATAAATTCTTGCTTGCATTTTGACATGCGGGTTAAACTCCCAAACTCCTTCATTATGGCTGCCTTAGCCTCGGCATATGGCCAGCTGTCCCTCTCCAAGTGGGGTAACATTAGGTTCTGGCAGTCTGTGTCCAAACAGTTCATGACTGTCAACGCCTTTTGACGATCCCTGTATCCATTCATAGTCATGTCAAACAGTCAGAAAAATGCCGGGGCGTTATCCTGATGGAATATCAGCAATTTCGGTGTTGCTCTAAATTCCTCAAAGTCATCTCAGGCAGATTCTCTCGGTTCAGCTACTCAGCTCACTTGAGGAGTGACTTTGGGCGTCATCTCTGAATTGGAAGCAAAAGTGGGCGGCATATTTCTCAAGGTATTCATCTTCCCAAGTATTGTATGAGGACTTCTCTCTTTGGCATCACTGGCCATATTGGGCTCACATGTACATCTGTGGGCTTTCAAGTCCTCTACTACTTTCTTCAATTTTTTGATATCCACACCAAACAATCTCAAATGAATGCAATCTGCTTCTCACTCCATTTTCAGGAATAGGACCTCTCAAACGAGGTCTCCTTCTTTCTTCTTTAATGAGTTTACTTTGCTGAGTAACTCATTCCCAAAGTTGGCTACGTTTTCTACTCCTTCCTCCACCTTGGTGACTTGCTCTTCCAAGGCCATGAACTCCCGATGGTCTGCTGAGTTTAAGGCATTCTGACTCACTGTGGCGATCTTGGTCCATAATTTTCACATTTCTTCTTTATACAACATTAATAATAGATTATTTACTCAACTACCCCTGTAGTGAGCACCAACTTGTAAAAATTTACTTTGGTTGATTATCAGTCATCAACCCAGTAACCTTTTTACTGCACAGGTTCAGTTTCCTTGTGCACCTCGCATTGTATAGAATATATTATCCAATAATAGTATGGAGACTATTATCTGTAGTTGACTTAGAACTATTATCAGGCCCAATGCTTCAACCAGTACTTCCAATTAAATACTCCAAGTTGTACTTGTAGAGATTTGTTCCCTGTATTACTGTCCACCTGATCTTCGTCAAGATCTCCTGATGACAGTCTCTTTTGGCCCAACACACAGTCAGCAGCTATCCCTGAATTGTGGTTCCCTTCATCTCTAGATCCCCGCTTGGATCTCTACTCTTCTCTCTGAGAGTCTTCCAATTATTGCCTTCTGCAATAATATCCTTGAGATGGAACTTCACACTGGATGCTGATAGTCTAACTATACACTGAATCTACAATATTACTAATAAAACTAATATTACTGTTTTAATGTCTGTTAATCTGTGTTTTTCAATGTTTTTATTATAGTGAATCATAGGGAATTATATAGTAGGGGATTCGGCTGTCTAACCCTCAGTTGACACCTCTTTGATGAAATGGAAGCCATTGCCATTGAATCAACCTTCCTCATCTCAGCAGCGATGGTCTTCCCTATCCTGGCTAGGATTCCATTATTGGACATCCTCAAGACCTCAAAATGGAAAAAGTCGGAAACATGTCCCTAACGTTTTCCTCTCAATTCAAGTGAACCAACCATAATTGGTTAGCGACCTGCTTAGGTAATGGGGCTTTTTACCCATTATGGCAGGTCACTTCACCAACCAATTGATTTGCTAGCTGCAGGTGGCATCACTCGCCTTGCAACTCACTATTCATTACCAATCAGTCAGTGATGAAACCTGACCAATCCCAATTGGTAAACTTGATAGGTAATCACTATCAGATGCCCCTATTTTGTCAGACACTCCACCTGATGAGATATTAGGTGTTCATCTGGATTGATCCTCGATGGATATGACCAGGCGAATATCCCAAAATCCCCCAAACATAGTTCCTCCAAAATTTGGGCCAACTGATTTCTGATTCACTTCGCCTTAGGGAATTTTCCCCTAATGACACCAGGTAACCTAGCAGGCTGGGAATATGGGCAAAAATCTCAACAGCTGGGCTCGCCATATATGGCGAAATACAATCCTTAAAAATGCAGCACTTTACGCTAATGCCAAACCAATGCACAGGAAAACTGATTGCTGTCCTAACCCCATCCATGGGGATAGCAGAGGATTTGAACCAAATCCCTCATACCACTTATGTCAAAATCGATGGGCAAGACACCCATCCATATAGCGTCACCATGGATAGCGCGCCTCCTATCTGAACGTTCTGTCATGCTTTTGGCCACAAGGCCCACACCTGCCCTATAAAGTAGGGCATTACACATCAAGAAATTGTCTCAGACTCAATGGGCGGTGCAGAAGCCCACTATGAACTGACACTAGACACCAAATCAGCCTTCCCATGGGGAGCGCAAGGCAGTTATATTAGTAAAACCAGTGTCCCCCACAAGAGCGGAAGAAGGACAAGCAGGATTGCAAGGCAGCGGCCAAGGAGGCGGCAAGACCGTGTCTGCAATCCCACCAGCCCATCTCCAATAGGGCGTTGAGACTTTTGCAGTGGAAGCAGCTCGCGAATCCCTCAACCAATTAGATTAGGACGCCTAAGCCAATTGGGACACCCAAGCTGAATGCCTGATGGGTGAATTGGTTTCACCTGATCAATGCGCCCAAGCATCAATTGGGACCAAGTCCTCACCAACAATCCTGCCAAAATTACACCTCCAAGTGATGGTGCACTGAAAATGCACACATTACAAAAAACTTGTCCCACAGCAGGGAAAAAAGTGAAGGCAAAAGCCAACTCGAACCCCATTGCTAAAGCTAACCATTCTGACATATATACTGTAGCATCGAATACCCGCAGTGCCAAGCAGCGCTGTGATGAAAAAGAGAAGGCTGAAGGACTTGGGTGACCTTCCCCTTGCACCTAAGGTGCGAGGGGAATGCAATTACTTTAGGGACGTTGAACATCACTGGACTCAAGGCCTCACTGTCCCGGGCTAGGAAACTGAGTTTTTTACAAAATAATTTACCTGTGGACATCCTGGCCATTCAGGAAACCCACTGTCTGCGCAGTACTGAGAAATTATGGAAAACCATGCTCCTCCCTTCCCTCTCCTTTTGGTCTGAGCACTGTGGGGTGCTAGTTTGAGTGAACAGTAATTTTAGATTTATTTCTTCAAATTCATACCTAAACAGCTGCGTCCTTGTTGTCACCTTTTTGTGGGACAACAAAGTGCACGCTGTTGTTAACATTTACGCCCCAACCTGTGTGCATGAACATCAGGAAATTTTCTCAACAGTCAATTACCTTCTCCTACCCCCCATCCCATTTGTTGTTGGAGACATGAACTGCTGGATGAACCCATCCACAGACCGCTGGCCCTCATCGCCTACACCCCCACAGGGGAACTTTGAACTTCGCGTTCTCAAAGCCACCCTAGAGTTTTTCATTACTTTACCACGCCATGCTCCGCTACTCACTAACATGTCACGCCCCCACATACACAATGACCAGTTAAGATCCATGACATGCATCAATATTATCCTCATGCCGTTGAAATTTTAAACCCAAATTTCTCACTTCACCATGACAAAGATTGATTTATCCGACCACAGGATGGTATCAATTTCCTTCCATTTATCCAACCCAGCAGCCCAGGCACCAAAATGGTGCAAAACTTCGCCCAGATGAAATTGTGTCGCCAAGATTTTCTTTGTGAATGGAATCCAAGACCTTGGCTCCAAAGTTTGTTGCACCGTTGTGTGCAGATTTAATTTCCACCTGGTCAACCTTCAAGGCAAGCACAATCCGCCAGGCTCGCCACCTCTCCTCCTGCCACTCACGGGCTGCCTCAGTGGACATTTTATGCACACTGGCAGAGTTGGACCACCTGGAGTCTAACATCCCCGCTGCAGGCTACAGACCAGCTTGGGGTTGCAAGTGGGTGGAAGTGTCCGCCTGCCTCAACGCACTGGTGAGACAACACAAGCATTGGGTTTGTGTTCAGTATAAAGCTAAACATATTACAGTGAGTGACATATGCTCCGCTTACTTTTCTCAAAAATTCTTCACACCACACCAGAGTTTGGCCTGCACACAGGTGCGAAGGCCAGACCACTCCATTGCGGATATGCCAGCTGAAGTGGTAATTGAGATACAAAACTATTACTCCAAACTGTATTGATCTGATCCAATTCCGCCAGCTGAAATGGAAAATTTTCTTGAAAGCGCACACATCTGCATTATTTCCTGATTCCTGGAGTTGATGAATTTGATTACTCAGGATGAACTCTGGTCCACCATTCGTGGTGCACCATATAGAAAATGCTCAGGTCCAGAAGGCATCCCTTATGAGTTCTATAAGAAGTATTTCAAAGATTTATCCTCCTTGATGCTTGCCCCTCTTAATCAATGCCTTCTGGAAATGCGCCTCCTGCCCGAAGGGCAAGAATCCTTCACAATTACATTATACAAAAAAGGGGAATGTGGACTTGGCCAACTGGCGCCCTATTTTACTTATTAACACAGACATAAATTTTTTTTGCTAAAATTATGGCTAACCGTCTAGGAGTTGCTGCCTTTGATCTCATTTCCCCTGAACAACTTGGTTTCATACTCAAAAGGTCGATTTGGGACAATATTAACACCATAGACAACGTCTGTCAATCCAAGGCTTCTGGAGCACTTGTATCTTTAGACAAGCAGAAGGCCTATGATAGAGTCAACTGGGATTACCTCAGAGCCTGCCTCCACAAGTTCCGCCTCCCCCCTCGCTTCATTAATTGGGTGATGTTACTAATGGAGTCCGCCACAATGGCTGTGCGTGGCCCTGGCTTCCTCACGAAGGTAGTCCGCCCTCAAAGGGGACTGCGCCAATGGGACCCTCTTAGCCCACCCTTGTATAACTTCAGCCTTGACCCAATTCTTTGAAATGTGAATGCCCACCTTACTATCGTCCATGTGCAAGGCCAAGCACCATTCAAGATGTTGGCATTTGCTGATGATTGTGTGGTTGGGTGTCTAACAATCATGATTCATGTGCGCTTGAAGATACTATCCAGGTTTACTCCAGGGTAAATAATGCAGCACTCAACGCCTCCAAAACCGAAATTGCTCTCCTTGGTCGGTATCAAGCCCGCTGGGCCCCAGCGCCCTGTTTCCTCCCTGCCTCATCAGCTGTCGCACGAGATAGCTTGCCCTGCTCACCTCACACCGCCCCACTAGTGCTCCCCTTTGTGCCAAGCCCCACAGTTGGCCCTGTCCGCCATTTGGGGGTGTGGCTGGAGGCAGGAGGGTACGCCTCAATGGTGATGGAAAACCACATCCTAGACAATGTTATGAAATGCATAGTTTCTTTCAGAGCCCGTCAGAACTCACTTACAGGCAGGGTAGTGCTAGACAATTTTATGCTCCTCTCTAAAGTTTGATTTGGAGCCCACGCCATCGCTTTTACCCCATGTTTCTTCAAATCACTATATGCCCTTCTGTAAGGGTGGCTTTGGTTAGGCCGCCCACCGCCGGTGCGCCTGGATTTCATGTTTGGCCCTCGCCATTGTGGTGGTATGGGTCTGCTCAACTTTGAGACCCATGCAGCCAAAATCCTTGGCACCTGAATCGCTGCCATTACTAACCCTACAATATCAGCCCAGTACTGGTCCCGCGCTGCCTGCTCCAACTTCTCCTGTGCCCTAGCCTCACCAATCCTTCCCATCCCTACTCTCTGTTAAAGTACCTTGCCTCCCATCCTTCTGCAGCGGGCCCACATGGGACGTCGCCCCACTTCAAAAGGATCCTCCTCTCCATGCAGAGTACTGAGTGGAGAATTCGCATCTGTGGGAACACCACTCAGAGGGGGCGTCCCTCTCCTCAGTTCCCCCTGGAAGTATAAGGACTTCCCATTCTGAACGGAGTGATACCCATACGACCCCCTACCATGGCCAGGATGGACTACCTGAACATTATGGACATCCCCTACCCCCTTGATACCCAGAAAGTCATTTGGAAGTAAGCCCACCACCCTATTCTGCAATTGCATATTTGTTCCCATGTGTGGCACTGCTTGAGATGGGTATACTGTACTGACGAACGCTCTAACGCTTTGCACTCATCCTGTGTCATGTGTGGCCAGTATGGAATGCTGGTTCACCTCCTGGAAGAATGCCCTCCATCTAAAGTGATTGGCATGAGGTGCAACGTCTACTTCACCATGATCAGGCACAGATCTTCAGCCTGTCTAAGGACATGTTTGCTTTATCCATGGCTTCCCCTATTCCACTATCCCTCTGTGCCTTTGTAGTTGCAATCGATATGTGAACTATACACATGATTGTCTCAGATGCTATTTCAGGCTACACCCCCCATCCAAGAAGCTGTCTGCTGGTTTCAGTTGCACTTAGTGGACCACTATCAAGCGTGGATGTTTGGGTACCTCCCACCATGTCGCCGCCAGTTGGTCTCATCCTGGTTCCCAGTTTGGTTCATCGTTTCTGACCCATTCCTACATACGTGTTCAATAGTGGCGCAAGCCCCTACACGTGTAACCCCCCTTCCTTCTCTTGGCGTTCCCGCTGGTAACAGGAGATAGCTTTTTCTTCTTTGGGGTGCCCTTCTATTGCTGAAGTTTTGATTTTTTAGTGTCTTGTTGGTAGTGTCCGTCCCCTGGTCAGCCTTCCCTGAATAAATTCAAATTCTATGTACTTTATTAATCACATGACTATTGGAAACATTTTTGAGCATGTAGGCCTCATTTATCATTTTCATAATAATTTCAAGTGGTCCTAATCATGATGCATCTAGCTTATTTTGGTGACCAAAACCATGTGTATCACAATAGATGACTCATTCTCCAATAAAAATTTCCTCAGGAAAGGTCAAATCTTGCTACCAATCTCTTTAACCTGGTTTCTTCTTTTTATCATCGCTATGAAAGCCTGAGATTTTGGAGGTCCACTATTATGTTTGCAAGCCGATACAGGTATTTATCTCCGCTCATCCTCTGGAGTCAGTTCCACAGATGAATAAGAACCAGTGACAATGCTGCACTTTAATATATTATTTTATTTTGAATGGAGTTTTTCCCATCGCTAAATGAAAGCTGTATTGTACATGAAGTCACCAAACTTAGTTAAGATGACCATGATGATGGCTTACCTGAGACCAGTTTCCTTAGCATATCAGCCAGCATCCTATTGACTTGTTTGACAACCTCATTCATTTCCAGTCAATATGGTGCAGACATCACCCCTTTGATACCCATCAGGTCATTCAGGCAAAGAATCACAAAGAAGGTGAAATTCGTCCCATTATTGCTCAATAGCACTTGGGGACACCCGTGTTGATATACCGCCTGCTCCAGGATAAATTTGGTGGCACTTAGTGCAATGGCTTGGCTTAATGCTCAGGTCTCAACCCACTCATAATGTGGTCAATCACTACTATGATTTAATGAACTCCTCTTGAGCTCATGTTTAATGGTCCTATTAGGTCAATTAAAGCTATCTACCATGAAAATCCTGGCTTTACCAGTTGGTAACTTGTCAAATTTCTTTGCGACTAGTGGAGTGGCACTCCATGCAACAGGAGATGTAATCAGAACATCATAATTTAGTAATCCCCAATATTATTGCCTAATGTGTTCAAGAGTTTTCTTAAGCCTCCATGCCAATAACCTTGTGAATGGCATGAATTAGTCCTTTGCGTTTTAAAGGTTTTGGAAACAAAAGCCTCTTGTTGTCTGATATTTTGTATAATTTACCAGTGATGAATTCTGTATTTTCCATGAATTTTTTCAGCGCTAAGTTTTAGTTGTTTCTTCCTGTAATTCCCCACAGATTAATCTTTTAAATAGGTCATTAGAATGATATTGTACAACAAGAACGACTAGAAAACTTGGTAATTCATTGGCGTTCTGATTCTTATCTCCTGCTCAATGATCTATATCAAAGTCATAGTCCTGTAACTTCAAGGTCCATCACGCCGATATCCCCTCTGGTTCTTTGAGATTATGTCGCCACCTAAGAGACGTGGTCAGTCATGACCTGTAGTGAATTCCATGGATGTAAAAACGAATCTGCTTGCAGGCAAAAATATCTAAAAAACATTCTCACTATGTGACTGTATAGTTCCTTTTGGCCTTTGATAAAGTTCAGCTGACATTAGCCATGTGTGTTTTTATCCACTTTTGTTAACCTGACTTAGGACTACTCCTATTTCCATCAATGACACATATAACTGGGTAATGAACGTTTTTTTCGATATGCAGATTTTAGAATTAAACTTGACATCATATATTACCTCAGTTCATCAAATGCGGCCTGAGCTTCATTGTTTCATACAAACTCATTTTTTGGATTCTTAAAGATATGTAAAAGTAGATAGGCCTTTTAAAAGAAATAATTAATGAATTGGCGATAAAAACTAACCATTTCAAGGAAAACTGCAACATCATGAACGTCCTTAGAAACTGACAACCATTTAATTTATTCCACTTTCTGTATTCAGGGCTTAAGTCCATCAGCGATAGCCACAAATCCCAAGTATTTAAATTCCTCCTTGAATAAATGGCATTTTCTTGGCTTTATCTTGAGATTAACAGAAACTAATGATTTAAACACTTCTTCAAGGTGTTTAACTAAACTGTGAACGTTCAGCTAAAACATCAATATTGTTTAGATAGACAAGGACACAAAACAATTTAAGATCTAATAAAATCATGTCAAGTGCTAGCTAAAACGCCTTGAGTAAGGGGCACAAGCCTTAAGACAATCATTGTAGGCTGGTACAACCCCTGTGCTGTGATATTGGCACAATTCTCTTGATCCTCTGGAGGCATATCTATCTGACAATAGCTGGAGATCAAATCCATGGCAGAAAAAAAATTGGCTTCTCACAATTGAACTAGCGCATCAATAATTCTAGACAAGGGACATGAATCCTTTTTCCTGATTTGTTCATCTGATTGTAATCAATCATGGCTCAATAGGATCTTTCTTTCTACTTACCAATTAGTATAGGACACGCCCATGGGCTGGACAATGGTAAAAGCATTCCAGGCTCTAATAGATTCTCAATATCTTTGGCATTTAGACTTTCTCAGATATATGTTGGTCGTACAGATGAGCTACCTCCTTCACAATTTCAGGGGCAATACCCTTTGGATTTGATCCAATTTTTACGTTTACATCTTGGTGACTACTTGAAGAAGATCTAACTTTGGATCATCCGCTTATATAACAACTTGGCCAAATCATATGGTTTAATAAGGGAACTTGATCACTTGTAGTTCTAGACTGTCCCACGTTTAGACCACATGATATTTTCCTTGCCCTTTAAATATTTTCCTTTTTCTCTTTAGGCTGAACTAGGTTAACCTGATCCTTTAATTTTCAATGGTCACAATTGTTGTAAAAATGTCCAGGTTGGCCACATTTATTACAAGTCAATCGTGGCTTTGTAGGGGATCTAGAACTTTTAAACTGATTTCTTGGTTCATACAATTTTTAGTCTCTGGACTTATTAAGGATTTGTCCTAAACCTTTATTATTATTTGACTGATTCTTTGGTTTATAGGTCCAATTTGGTGCATCAAAAGTTGATGACAGTAACTTCAGATACTTTTTTACTTGGGAAATGGTATATTTACTATTGAGAGAAGACGCTATCTTTCAGTGCAAATCTCAGTGAGGGCGCAACGCGTTTTGCATAGAATTTTTCCGCCAAAATTAGTCATCATGTTAGCTCCACTTTAGATATGTGCTTCCTCATAAAAACGATTGTTGAGTGTACCAACCGTTTCATCTTTCTTTAACTAAATTCTCATTAATTCTTGATTCTGAGCTGACATTTTATCTGGGCTCCCAAATTCTTTCAAAATCTCTTCCTTCGCCTCTTTATAGCTCTAATTTTCCTTGCAAAGATATGGCAAAACTAGATTTTATCATAAGGCATCAAGGCAACTTATGACAGTGACAGCTTTCTGGAAGTCACTGTAACCATACATGGTTTAAATTTATTGCGGGGAAGGCCGACCATGGGACGGACACTTCCAAATATGACTCAGACGAGACAAAACTCAGTACCAGGTGAGGCACCCCAGAGAAGCGATGCTATCTCTTGTTGCCAGCGGGAACGCCACTTATGGGAAGGGGGGAGGGAACGTGTGTAGGGGGCGTAGCCACTATTGAGCACGTGTGGAGGAAGGGGTCTGATTTTGATGAACCAGACCAGGAACCAGGAGGAGACCAGCTGCCGGCGACGTGGTGGGAGATATCCAAACACCCATGCTTGAAAGTGGTCCACCAAATGAGACCGGAATCTGTGGACAGCTTCAGGGAGGGTGGGGATGGATCCGGCTATGGCATCCAAGACAATCGTGTGGATAGTCCACATGGCGATTGCAACCACCAGAGCACGAAGGGAGGGTGGGAGGGGGGGGCCATTGATGAAGCAAACATATCCCTTGACAGACTGAAGGGATGTGTTTGATCCTGGCCTAGCAGACGTTGGACTTCGCGCCATATCACTTTAGAGGTGGGGCACTTCTCCAGGCGGTGAAACAGCGTTCCATACTGGCCACACACGACACAGGATGAGTGTAAAGCGTTAGAGCGCTCAGCTGTACGATACACCCGCCTCAGGCAGCGCCACACATGGGAACGGACTTGAGGCTGCAGCAGAGGATGGTGTGCGTATTTCCAGATAGTCTTTTGGGTCTCAGTGGAATAAGGGATGTCCATCATGTCCAGGTAGTCCACCCTGGATAGGACTTGGGGTCGAATGGGGATCACGCCCTCATGGATGGGTAGCCCCTGTACCTCTTGTGTGAACTGAGGAGAGGGGCGGCCTCTTTGGGTTGTATGTCCACTAATACGAATTCTCCACTCTGCGCTTCGCATGGAGAGTAGGATTCGTTTGTAGTGGGTTTTTGTCCCGTGAGGACCTGTGGCTGATGTGTGTGATGCAAGGTATTTCATCAGGGAGTGGGGGTTTGATGGGTTGTTGAGGCCCAAGGCTCAGGAGAAGTTGGAGCGGGCCGCGCGGGACCAGTGTTGGGATGGGAGTGTAGGAGCAGTGACGGCCGCAATCCAGGTGCCTAGGATCTTGGCGGCATGGGCTTTGAAGTCAAGTAGGCCCATGCCACCATGATGTTGAGGGCCAAACATGACCTCAAGTCGTACTGGTGGAGGGCGGCCTGACCAAAGCCAACCTTGTAGCAAAGCATACAGGGATTTGAAGAAGCTTGGGGAGAAGGGGATGGCATGGGCTCCAAACCAGACTTTGGATAGGAGCATAGAGTTGGCAAGCACAACCCTGCCAGTGAGGGTAGTAGGGTGGGCTCTGAGAGAGGG
>JAKSZP010000532.1:0-63322 GCA_022478985.1 Massospora cicadina
AACCATTTGAATCCCCATTGGGAAGAGTAGATTGTCCCAATTTGATGCTTAATGAACCAGAATGTGAGGCTAATTCAACCTTACATCCGAGGGTTTGGGGGCCAGGTAGCTGGGTATCGCCCCTCATGGGGGGAGCCAGAAACACGGCGTCAGCAATAATAGATGGGGCTGAATTAGCTGACACAATGGGGGAGGTGAATCTTTGGATGGGCTGAGTTGCATTCAACTGAGCAGACGCCATTAAAACAGCGTGGGCGATGGCCTCCTTGGTTAGGGGGCCCAGCGGGTTGGTGGGAGGCAGCGCACACAGAGCTGTTGGGCGTGCAGGTTGCAGAAGTGCGATTAGGTGAACTGGTGCTAGTTGAAGTAGCTCCAGGTTGGGGGGTGGTGCCTGCTTTCACAGCCGCTGCTTGAGAGCGGGTGATTCTGGTTGACCCTGAGGTGGGTAACCGAGGGTTGCTTCGTTTGAGGGGTGGTGCTGGCTCGTTTGGCGAGCCCACGGGTTCTTTTGCGGGGTTTCCCGCCATATTTGTAATATTTTTTGTAAATCTCTTTAGTTAAGCTAAATTTCAAGACTGAATTGATTTTCGAAAAGTGATGCTTAGCAGAAAGAGATTCCTGGTTTTGTTTTTCAATTGCTGATAATGGACAGGGATTACCCCACCACTGTATGCAATATTAACTTGTCCCATCTGATTGGACTTCTGGGGCACATAGTTGGAAGTAAAATAAACTGGGATCCGCTGGCTCAAGATTTCAAAGGTCTCCTCAGCCATATTGATAACCGCAGTGAAATGGCACATGAAGGCTTCTCCTATCAGCAAATCATAGTTATTGTTAGGTAACACAGTAACCAATGCTGAAATGAAAATTAACTCAAAGTGCTAAACCAGCGAACTGTAAGCCCCTTCTGAGACAGTGCATGCCTTCCCGTGGTCCCATATACCATCTGGTGCTCCACGTCAGGTTTCAGTATAACTTAGCTACCAACCTTATGGATACTATAAAAAACTGGCGGTCAGTGTCTGTAATCACACTGACTTTGTTTTTTGCAACAAAAATGTCACAAGACATACATTCAGAATGAGCAGAATTTTGGTATTTAATACATGAACAACCGAGGAATATTCTTTTTAAGTAACATAATAATACCTATTTTGATATTGGGGTACTCAGTAACGATTGAGTCTACCAGGATCACAACATTTACCACTTTTTATCAAGGGTGCATCTGACTAAGGTTGAGGTTCATCAGAGGTGGTGTGCTCTAGGATTTGACATGTGTAAAGCATCAGAGTTTCCTGGTGACCCACCTCTGTGGCAGCTTCTTTGGCTTAATCTCAAGTCAGAACATGCACGTTGTTGGCTGGCAGCTGATACAATAGTTTGTCTTTGTATTAAAGGCCTTGGAAGGAAGAGACACATTGGAACAATTGGGACAGATGTAGTAAAACAAGCAGAAGTAGAGGGTCCCATCTCTACTCCGCTTGGTCTTTTCCCTGCTCTTACTATGCCAACTTTACGACATGAACTTGATGCTTAGTAAGGCAATGGAACGCAATATGACTAAGATGATACAAGCGTAGCAGGTTACTCCAGAGGGGTCTTGGCCCCGAGTATCTTAGAAGTTCCAGGCTGAGGGTTGGCTGCAGGATTGTAATTTGGATGTGGCTGAGGCAAATAGCTATAGGACAGCTAGGGATTGTTCAGCAAAATCAATGAAGGCCGTTTCACATCGCTCAAGGAGGGAGGCCCCACAGGAGCCATTGCAGGCTTCCATTCATGATTAGGAGGGCTAAACTTTGCTGACAGTCAATGCAAATAATTGACAATTTTGTGCAAGGGAACATCTCTTTGCAGGACAGGCGCCTTAGCGTTGTGTAATTCACAGTGGGGATTTACTGATGAGGTCATTGCAATTACCACATTAGACTCAGATAGCGTTCCCACTCTATCCAAGACATGCGCCTCTGAGGTAAACTGGCCAGCAAACGCTGTCAGAGTTTGTTTCACTGAAACCCCATCGTTAGGAATTTGGCCTTCCGCTGGGCCATCAATCTATGCCGCCAAACAATCTTAGCACAGTATCCTTAATTTCTTAGTAGGTGATAGAAACATCTCTCAGATAGTAGGTAACTTGGTCAGCGCTTGCAACGTCTATAATAGAGATCAGCATTTTAGCCTTACAGAGGTCTGGTGCTCCTTCAACTGAAAACTCAAACAATTTTAAAAAGCCATGTATATTTCAATCCTGATTAAATGGAGGCAACTTTTCAATGCATACACCCTCATCCCGCTTCAATGCTACGAGCTCTTGCAAACTAGGGAGCAGTTTGGGGGCATAACTTGCTTCTCAGCAAGGGAGGGCTCAGTGGGAATAGTGAAGCTTGACTTGTCTGCAGGGTTGGAAGCAGCCTGGCCCTCTTCCACCAGCAACATGTCAAAAACGTTAGGAGCTCTTTCTGGCAAGTAGTAATCCTCCTCCAAGATTTTAATACATATGAACTGACTATTGCTATCTTTTTAGGTGGCAAATATTTCTGCTGCACCTTCCTCAACTACATAACTACCATAATGCCACTGTCCTTCACTATCATCCCCTGGTTGCTCATCAGCTTCCCTTCAGGGACTCTGTGGACATAAAGCAGCCTTTAATTGCCACTCCACGATATGTAGCTGATCAATTGTGCTGTCAAGGCAGTTCAATAATTATTTATTCTGCTAATTGAGAACATGCAGCTGACTGAAGACTTCTTTAAACTGATCCATCGCCGTTTTATGCTCATGAAGGAGCTTGTTGTGTTCTCAGCATATTGTATTAAAGCGAGCTTGATGTCAACACACTGCACAACTCAGTAGACTAAAATTGTTTCCCATCAGTGCTAACAGGATGTGCCGTGGTTCGGGTAACTTGGCTTTTTGGTTATATCAGCGGCCCTCCTGTAGTGAGCACCACTGTTGTAAAATCCAACAGATTGGTTGAGATCTGCCAAAAGGTTGCACAGGATGGTTTCCCAATGATGCAACATAAAGACAATATGAGGATTGTCATTCCTTGAGCAATTGAAATAAAATAAAAATGAAGCCAAAGGCTTCAGCGCACACTAGTATTTATTTAGAGCGGCAGAGTCCACTACCATTATTATTGCAACAACAATGTAGAATCCACTACATGTTATTAATCATAGACCTCCGTTTTAGCCTTCATCTCTCTCCTAATCACTCATCTCTCCAGCCACTCTTTGGCCCATCTACGCAGCTACTTAGCTTATTTGATTCCCATTGATCTTGTATCGTTATTGGGAGTTCCAGCTGAGCCCCATATCTTTGCCAAGGTCAAATCGCTTATCGTTGACACATATCAAATTGTGGTAAGTGTTCTTGCACTACCTCAATCTTAACGGATAACCAATGATTTGCCACCAATAATTCAAACTTATTGTCTAGTCATATAAATTTACTGACATCAGTCATCTGGAAAATATTTTAACTCAGCTATTTACCAGAGTTCTTAGTGACTGACTGTATGGTAAAATATTTGCACCTCCTGGAGCCCACTTAAATCTATAAACTGGGATGGCTCTCTCTTAGGCGGTATCACTGAAAGGACAGTAGTGCTTTGGCAGAAATCCCAGGGAGCTGGCCTATTCCGCTGGGGTTTGGAGGAGTCAGAGTGCTAAGATCTAAGTTATTCAGTCAGAGATTAGGAGCAGAAGGACTACTCCAACAAAATGACTCCGCCAAGAATTGAACTGGGGATTTTTTAATAATTAAACTATCCATCACCAGAGCATTTTTCTCACTTAGTCAAACGTCTAATAATCCAAAAGGGGATTAAGTCTTTTTCCTATTATCCAATAGTGCAAGCTTCAACAGACTTCTCCAATAAAAGTTGCACTATCAACATTAAGCTTGTAGCCTGAAAGGTTTATATAAAATTAATATAACTGAAAATTGCATATAAAAGTTATAGATATTAAAACTTTACTACTTCCTACTATTAATCTTATAATAATAATTATTAGCATTAATATCCTATATAAATTTGAGTTAACATATTTTCTATCATCTAGCTTTTACTGCATTAAAATTATTTTTTTTTATTTTATATATGAGACTTTCTATTAAAATTATTCTACACATATAGAATCTTTGCTAATTTCTATTTTTCTTTAATTACTATATAATCTTTTACTAAATGAACTTAATTAGGAGGCGATCATGACTGTTTTAGCATTGTGCACTAATGCCTTAAACCAAGATAGCAAATAGACGGCGGTCCATGGAGTACCTTTCCTATCAGAGCTCCACATGTGGAGTTTACTGGTATCTATCCTTGTTTCCTTTTGATTTATAATTTCCCATTGAACCATTATTCAGTGCGGTATCCACCTCAAGCTGGCTCATCTTAAAATAGACTAATTTATTTAAATGATCTAGCTAGATTGCTTTACTAAAAATTTCTTTGAAGATACTTACCTTTGGCACCAATTATATATATCTTTATTGGAAGCTACATACCATAATAGAGTTACTTTATAAGCTATTATAGTGTCAATACTATATGTATAATATGTTTAGTTCTTAAATGGTAGTATATGACTGGAGATGGTATAACCAAGGAAATATTGCGTTTACCCAAGTGTTAAAATAAACCATCACACAATCATATAGTATTAGTAACTCTTATTATGGTTCAAGACAAGGGAACATGAGCCCTATTCTTAATATTAAGATAAGAAAAGCATAGATAGAGTTTTAATTTTTACTCCCACTATAATAAACTAAGCTTTTATTTCTGATGCTTTAGCATAGTAGGAAGGAATTCAAATTGTAACTTACCCTTCTCATGTTCACAAAAACCATTCTAGGGCTGCTAGCATGGGTTATAGCATATTCTGAATGTAATTCATAAAAGAAGGCATCCTTAATCTTGAGGCTTATTATTTATATTACATAAAATCACCAATTTAAGCTCCTGTACCTATAGTTGCTCTATACTGACATAGCTTATATTTATTTTACAACATGCTTTTATATTTTAACAATAATGTGATATAAACAATATCATATCACTATTTCATAGTTTGTTAATTACTTTATATTTCTTTTTTGCAAACCTTATTAATGTTTAAAATTCTAGGATTAGATATAATAAGATATTCTTGAGTGGCCTAATTAATAGTCATTTTTAATAAAGAGTTATAGTACTTATTTGTTGCTTTTCATGTTATTACAATGACTAACCTAATATTTGGTTTAGGTTTTTAGAGGCGAATTTGATTTTTTTTATTTTGCGTCTAATCTAACAAAATATATTAATAAAATTTAATAAAAAATCTTAACTAAAAACCTAATCATAAATGGTCTATTAATCTATTTGAGAACATGCAAGCTAAATTTAGATAAGTGATTTTATAAAATATATTATAACATTCTAAAATTTAATTAATCTTAAATCACCTACTGACTAAACCCATTTTTGTGCCATTTGCTAATTTCTTATTATTGATCAAGCTTGGGTTTTGGATCATAAAGCACTAATTGCTGATTGCTATTGTTCTTCAAGTATCTTGGGATTTTTATATAGGGTTAACTCCAATGAGGTGCTGCTGAGAGAATTGTAGGCCAGATGACCATGTCCAGACTTTCTTAGCTGCCATCTAAGGGTGATCTGCTTTTTATATATTCTGGCTTTAAGCAAAAAACCGTATCACATAGTCATTATTATTTTTTTAGTACTAGATGGTCCCAACCCAAGGGGGGGATTCATCGATGTATCACATAGCCATTATTGTCACACGCTTAATTTAGTTAATCTGATGCTAAAGAATTTATGGGAGGTTAAGAAATCTGTTAAGACTGATTTTAAATCAAATAAGGTAAACCCTAATCTAGATTATCACATCCTGAGAACTATGAACAGCTGCAGCTACAAGGCATTATCAAGCTAGCTTCTAAAAACTTCAGCAAAGCACTTTTTAGGAGATCAAACGATCATAAATATTCGATTTTTTATAATTAACATTGTCAGGAAAGACAAACTCAAGCCAGTTTGACTATAAACTGAACCTCCGAAGAGTCAGAAAAAACACTGTAAAGTACTGCTCAGAGAATCTATCAATTGGGCCAAAAAATACAATGACACAAATGGTATAAATGCATCTGATAATTTTTAAATTGAGTAGAAATGATACAATCCACTCAATAACAAAATGCAATGATCCATTAAAGATTAAGAAAGATCTACAATCAAAGGATTTAAATCCATGAATGAAGGCGTGTTCCTTCTTAGGCTATAGTTATACCCTCTATTAGTAAATAAAGTACTCTCTAATCTATCTTGTCTGGTTTGAATTGCTTCCAAAGTAAATTTCCCTCAGTGCAAATAACACTACTAGGAAGCCTCTGACGCTCTTTATAACTAATAATTGATTAGCCTTCAAAGGAACCAGACAAAAACTACAAAAACCCAAAAATTGGTGTTTTCTACATGGTACCTTCCAAGGCTATCAGGCAGAGATGTACTTTCCCAATGATGGACAATTTCAGCTGATATGATATCCCCTAAAGGAGAAAAAATATAATTCATCAAACTAGGTTCAATTTAACTAACAAGAAGATAAAAGGGAAAATTATGAGAGATTTTTCATTTTAGAGCGTCAAATTATTTAACCTTCTGCCCCTGGTGATGCGACCAATCAGATTAAATCAGAAAAAGTAGACAATACTGTGAAAGACATACTATATGTAACTTTACACCTTGTGGATGATCTAAAGAAAGACATTCCATCCAAGTATCAGATAAATTAATGAACCTATACATTAATGCTGCACTCCCAAGTACTGCTGTGGGGGTTGCCTAAATCAAATAATATCTTCGCTTTAATTCTCCACCATGTTCTCCACAATCAATTGCAACTTAAGGATTACACCATATGGAGATACAAAGATAATCTAGTCTTACCTAGTAGCTTTATTCCCAAATCATTGCATTATATGAGACTGCTCTCAATTTTGGTTAGGATAATTGAGAAGCTATTCTGGACAATCAAATAGAAAAAAGTGAGTTTAAGAATCAAGTTTTTTAGAATTATAAAAGAGTTAGTAGATACCTTTGCAGAAAAACCTAGCAGACTAATACTGCCTTATAAACCCTACACAAACATTTAATATGCAGCGGCTGAATTATTAGCTCAGTTCAATGAACAACAGCAAACCTATGAGTCTTGGATTAAGGAGTTAACTAACTAAGTTCGCCAGCTCAATGAAAGAGCCAATGTCTTATCTGCTTCTGAGAGGCGCGTTAGAGTAGGACCTCCTGGGCCCACTTTTTCAAAGGACCTCAAAGCCCAGAAGGACTTAGAGGCCCAGAAGGCCCCCAGGACCTCCCAGATACCCTCCACAAATTAGCCCAACCCAAAATATGGACCATAAAGCCTGACTATAAAACTTTTAATGACAATTTAGGGGTGTCTTGTGGAGATTAGATGGACACTTGAAAAACTATCTGATGACAACTTAACCTTAACTGCCCTTCATGAAAAGGTTGCCTCTATACAACAGTTGTTTGGATATGTCTACTAGACAACTAAACCATCAATTTAACTTAGATGCCAAGATTGATCAACTTACCTCTCAACTCCAGATTTAAATACTGTAAGAGGATTAAAGAAACTTATGCCCAGGTTACTAAAACTTGTAAATTCATCAGGCTATCAGATCTTAAACTGCCACTACTCATGTAAACAACTGAGGTTAAAATCTTTAAAAAATCCATTTAATTTGACAAAAACTCAATCAAAACCGCATTACTGACCTTAAGACTGAACCTTCAGATACTGGTATAAACTTTCGGGTAGTTTACTGCACAGGTTTGTTGTAAAATAAAAAGGACACTAGTTGTATGGCGACAACTAGTAAGTTGTCTTCAAAATAAGTGGCTTCAAATCCTTTCTGGAAAACTGTAACTGGAGAAAAGCAAATAGGAAAGTTTATTTCCTTCAACTCTAAATTAAGAAGAAAATATAATAAAGATATATCATCTGAATTCTGTTTTTATTAGAAAATGCTAGGGGTTTTTAAAGGCAAAAGTCACATAACATTTCAGATGACTCACTGAAAATCAACTTGTATATTATATCAAAGCTTTTGACCCTTAGGATTAACTTTTAAAAATGGCCGATTTCTTTGCCTTAGTAAACCTCAGTTTTGTAACCTTTACGGATTGGCAGCCATCACTTTGTGTCAAGAACTGTTTAAATATGTTATAGGGACCATATTGCCTGGTTATGACTACAAATTTCCACCAAAAGAAGCGTTAAAACTCTTTGGTAGCTTCATAAAAACGACTCTAATCATTCAGCGCCTCAGGCTGAACAATTCAACATGGCATTCTGACTATTAGCTATCAAGCCCTCATTGAAATACCTATTTAACATTGTCAGGGATGATCCCCAACAATACATTAATCAAAACCAATCATCAGATAATATCATTTGGTTTATAACAACTAATAATTTAGTCAGCAATTATCACTAAACAATAGATTATTTATTAACAGATTCAAAATGCTTAATATGTAAGTGAGATTAATAATGTGGTCAATCAAAATTTCAACACATACCCCACTTGACCAGATTACTAAGTGAGAATTTTTTTCAAAGGTGATTGTTTCTTCTTGAGACTAAACTAAAAAGTCTGGTTCAGAGGTCCTTCCTTCATACTTATCAACTTATTAGTTCAGCAGTATCCTTCTCTCTGCTGCTTCTGTAGAGCGTGGTCCTATGGCCTCTTGCCATACCAGGACTACTTCAGGCATCGTCACTGATAATAAACCTGTAAAACCTGTACTCCCCCAGGTTGGGCTCTCCATTTGCAATCTGCGGATCTTCTTCATTCCTAGGGACTACTCACGGTGGATTCAGTTTCAACCCATCCTGATTTCTCAGCTCATTTCTTAGGGACTACTCACAGCGGATCTAGTTTTAGCCTATCATAATCCTACCAAAATACTTTAGCACCTCTGACTACTCTTGGATGGCCCAGTTGAAACCTGAGCTAGTCCTGCTGACTGGTAGTATGGAAAACTTCCAGATGTTTTAGAGCGTGGCAAAATAAAATTGATTTTTTATTTGTTTCCTATTTTCTATTTTTATGATTTTTTTATTTATGTTTTTACCTTATATAATTATATATATATATATATTAGTTCCAATTTTTTAGGAATTTTCTATAAACTCAGTTAATTATATGCCCATCAAGGACATTTTTGAATGTATAGGCATCTGTTGCTGATTTTAATATTACTTTGAAGGGGCCTGTCCATAAGGCATCCAGTTTATTTCTGCAGCCAAATCCATGTGCATCACAGAAGGATACTTTAACCTAATTTTAAATCCTTTTATGGGTGGTCATTTCTTATAATCATACTTTTTATCCTGGATAGCCTTCCTGAGGGTTTCATCAAAAACTTGGGATCGTAAATCATCCATAATGTTGGCTAACCAATTTAAATATTGGTTAGGACTCATCCCCAATATTAATCTAAGGCCGATTATAGAATTGGTGGTAAGGCGGCTTTTGTTCTGTAGAGTTATTCAAAGGTTGTTTTTAAGTTGATTAATGATAGCTAATATTATAGATAAGTGTCACTGAACTTAAGTACATAGCCCAAGCAGACGTTTTCCCTGCAACCAGCTTCCATAGCATAGCGGCTATGGTAGTGTTCACTCTCTTGACCAGCCCATTCATCTCTGGCCAATATGGGACTGATACAACTCCTTTGCTCCCCGTCAGTTTGTTTAAACAGAGTATGACAAAAAAGTAAGTTTGTTCCATTATCATTCAGGATCACTTGAGGGCTTCCATGCCAATATAGCACTTGATCCAGAGTAAACTTATAGTATCATCACATAGACCCAAACCTTAGCTTTAGTTTCAATCCGTCTTGTCAGGTGATTGATCATGACAATGATGTATTGCATATATAGTTCTTGTACTTAGAGGTCCCATAACATTGAATGATCCTGTATGCAGGCAAACCCTGGTTGTATTAACCAATATCCAGCCACATTTTTGCGTGCCTTGTAGAGATGAAACTCCATTCAACAGGAAAGGAAATCCGCCGTACCATAGTTCAAAGACTCCCAAGAATAATATTGGCAAATGTGCTCTAAAACTTTTTGATGCCACCATGGAAAATGACTTTCTGAGCAGTGCAAATTTCCATTTGTCTGATAATTTTTGGGAACAAAATCCTTTTATAATTCACTAGCTTAAATAACTGCCTGTTCTTTAGTTCTGTTCCCTCCATGGCTTTTCATAGCGCTTTTTGAACTCCTGGTGGCTTGTCTTTTAATTCTCCTTTCTCCATTAGCATAATATGTCATCAGCATGATCTTGTACTGCAAGAATACCAGCAGTCTTGATAATCCATCAACATTTTGGTTTATATACCCAGAGTGATGTTTGATTTCATATTCATAGCCTGCAATTTTAATTCCCATCATGATAGTCTCTACTCAGGTTCTCTTAAGTTATGCAACCAACGGAGAGATGCATGATCTGTTACAACCTTGAAACGCGTCCCATGAATATAAACACAAAATTGCTTACAAGAGTAGATTATTACAAGACATACACACTTGGTTAAGTATATTTCCTTTATCTTTTTAAAGGTACAGCTGAAATAGGCCACTGGGTGCTAGTTATCTTGTTCATCTACTTGGCTAATATGGCACCTATTGCCATAAGTGATGCATCCAATTGTATAATAAATGGTTACACAAATTTGGATATTTAAGTATTAGGCTTGTTGTTAAGTATCAACTTTAATTGTTGAATACCCCTTGGGCCATCTCATTCAATTAAAATTCTTTTTTCAGATCCTTAAGTAGATGGAACAATGGATCTTCTATCTTTGCAAAGTCTTTAATGAAATGGTAATAATAATTGGCCATTCCTAAAAAGACTTGAATATTATGAACACTCTTTGGTGATGACATCTTCTCAATAGCTTTGATCTTTTGTTTTTGAGGTTGTAATCCATATGCGTTTATAATACAGCCCAAATATTCTAACTTCTCCTTAACGAAATAACATAACTTGATTTGATTTAGTGATTGTCAGAGAAATGTTTTTGAATACTTCCTCTAGGTGTTGCAAATACTCCATGAACTTTTGACTAAATACATTGATGTTGTCTAGATAGATTAGAACACAGGATAATTTGAGGCCATATAAGTTAGTATCCAAAGCCTGTTGAAAAGTTGCAGGGCATTACACAAGCCTTGAGGCATCCTAGCAGGTTGGCAAAGCCCTTGTGCCATTATTATGGCACACTTATCCTGGTCCTCAGAAGACATATTGATCTGCCAATATCCTGAGATGAGGCCCATTGCCTGAAAAGAAGCCCCTCCTAACCGATCCAATGCACCATAAATTTGCAGCAAGGGATAATAATACTTTTTTGTGATTTTATTAAGATGGCGATAGTTAAATACAACCCTGTTCACCCGCCCTTCTTTTTGATGATTAATATTGAGCTAGCCTATGGACTGGATAAAGGCGCGAACAATCCATGCTCCAACAACTTCTCTATATCTTTGGCAACTACTGTCTCAGCTCTCTGGATCTCTGAATAGGTATCATTATAATTAGGGCGGCTTCTCCGGTGTCAAATTGATGTAGTACTTTTTCTGCACAACCCAAATTGTGGTTGTTATGTGCGAAAATAGTTTGGTATCATTCAAATAAAGCCAATAGTTCATTTTGCCGATCTTCTGTTAATCATGTTTATAGTTCCTGAGCGATTAATGTATGAATACTTTCAGCTAAGTCTGTTAATCCCATTTCATTTAAATACCTGTTCATGGAAATAATGAATTTCCGTTTTTGGAATCAACTGGGCGAATGCAACTACTTGATTCGACTTGATTTTAAATGGCGTTTTTCCCAGATTGGCTAGTAGGATACGAATTTTCCCATGACCAGGAATTAGGATCCTTGGAGCTACACAAGCTCAATCTTAAACTTATCCAGGGAGCCTCAAATTTAAAATATAACTAAACAGGATTTTTCAACGTCAGTCCAATATTGAACACTGTCTATATCCCAGGCAGTATGGTCAATTACTTTTTTACTCATATTGGAATCCCTTGGTTTTCACTCACGCGTTTCAGTACAGTTAGAGCTTTTTTCCAACTAGTTTATAGCCAACTGTAATGATGCCATATTTATACATCACGTCTATAAAGTTATTTTTCCTGTTGAGGAGCATCCCCCTTTTGATGATAGATCAATTGCAGCATCTGTCCTAAGATCATCAGATTATTCTCCTCAAAATCACATTTTAATTTAAACTTTCACATGAAGTCAGTGCTTATAAAAATATTGAAATTTTGATTACGTAGAATAATTTTCAGCTTAGACATGACTATAACTAAAACGAAGAGGTAAGGCACTATAGGCCCCATAGGAAGTAGTAGGGTTAGGCCCAGCTGTCTCATACTGCTATAAATATGCTATATCAAGCAAATTTTTTAGACATTTTACCAGTTTGGTAGAAACAATATTGAATGGTGTGCCACTATCAATAATAGCCCTTACTTCTACTTAGAAACATGTTGGCATAAGTACACTCAGAATATTGGGAAATATTGTTTACTGAATGTATAGAAGCATTGGTTGCCAAATCCAGAGTGTGAATATTATGGGTGGATATATCAGGAAATGAATAAATGATAGTGCCAATAGGAATTGAACCATTAACATCTTCTAATTTCATTTTAGAAATTCATCATCTTCATCAGCATTTTGGGCCTTTTCCAATAATTGGCGATCATAAGATTGAGAACCTCTGATATAATTTTTAAATTAATTACCTTTGCTTTTGCTCAAGTTATTGCATTGATATTTAGACCTGTTCTCTTCTGAGATTAATCATAAGCAGGTTCATTGGAGAACAAGTCAAATGTATCGATTTTTTGGTGTTTATATGGTGTAACTGGGCAACCACCAGTTCTAGATCATTACTCATCTAGACTGCAAGTCCTTTTCCCAATTCCTCATAAGCATTTTTCCCCAAGTAGTAAACTCAATCCTCTGGTTTCTTACTCCATCAATGAGCAGCATAATGTCTAATATTTCTGCATCTGTTGCAAGTGATGTGTGGATTATATTACTAGGCCATTTTTGATATCAGGTTTATTCCCCATTCAATTGGAAAATCTTTTTTTTTGTTCAGGAGTTTTTTTCTATATTGAGTTGAAAGGCAATTGTTGTTGTACACATTGCTTTGGTGCATAAAAAGTGAAGGCTGTGATGACGGGGTCTCTCCACATTGCCACGAAACAGTTGGACAAAAGGGCCTAGGTGAGGGGCCACAAACATGAGAGTGCTGCTGTGATCAGGTCCTTTGTTCGTTGGCTTGATGAGAGATTGAGACATCCTTAAACATATGGTAAGGACGATACCCACACTGAGGAAAACAGTCTGTCTACAAAAGAGAGCGTACAGAGAGGCGTCTGCTCTGTCAAAGTCTGAGAAATGTCCATTTTTCACTCAAAATACAAGGGTTTCCTCCAAAATCTGAATAAAAGATTTTGGGATTTAGAATTTTATCTCTGATTTTTGAGGTTTTTATTGTGTATATTAGAAGACGAAGTAGTCCTAAACACCTTTGTCTTGTTGTATTTATGTTAGAGAATGGGGGATATGGGGGAATTTGTTCCCATGTAGTCTGCAGGCAGTGGGCTATCCATGGGCCTATTTCGAGAATCTTGGCCCCTAATATTCACGTCTAGGCCTGTTTTAGACAGTTTGTTGAGTAATCCAGGCGTTATGAAAACTTTTCTGCAATTAATTTTGTTTGTTAAGGATGAATTAAAGCTCAGCATTTCAATGTCAACTTTTAGATTAAAATTTGTTAACAGTTTTCTGGTGAATTCTGATTTACTCAGCCACCGCTCCCCTTAACTCTCATTACTTCCACATTTTGGCATAATTCAGCTTGGCAGCCCCTGATTCGCTGGGTTGCCCTTTGCCAATGCACTCAATATTCTTCGTTAGCAGCAGATTTAGATTTGTAGCCCCTGATTCGCTGAGCTGCCCATTGCCATGGTTCTCAATAATACCACTTTTGGCATAATTTGGCGTGGCAGCTCTTAATTTGCTGGGCTGCCCTTTGCCATTGTCATCATTATTTCTTGTTTTGGCAGATTTCAGGTTGGCGGCCTTTGAATGGCCTGCTTGCCATTTATGTTGGCCCTTGCCACCTCTGCTCTGAAATTTATTTGATTTGTTGGCATCTGATTATCAGAATGCCATTTCTGAGAGTCTTTGCCCTCTAATACTACATCTTTATTATCATTATCAATATTATTAAAAGCCACGATCCCCACCTTAGGGGGGGGGTCAGGGCTATGTGGCAGTCAGTCAGTGCCTTGACCATCACATCACCCCCTCAGAGGAGAGCCCCCTGCGCCCCCAGAATTCCTCCACCTTCTGGGGACAGTTGGCACAATTGGCAGCCATTTGAAAGGAGGATTCTTCTTTTGGGTAGCCATCCCATTTTACCAAGTACCATCGCTTTTTGTGAGTGATCTTGGCATCCAGGATTTCCTCCACCTCATACTCTGCCTCTCCAGGGTTGTCTGACTGGACTGGCTCCAGTTTTTCTGGTATGGGACCTTTGAATTTCTTAAGCTGAAAAACATGCAAAACTGGGTGTGCACGTGATCCTTCCATAAATTTAAACTTGTAAGCCACCTCATTCACCTGTCTGAGGACCTTGTAAGGTCCTAGGTTTGCAGGTCTGAACTTCCTACACTGTCCCGTGGGGTTTGTAGTGCTTAGCATTTATTACAACGTAATCCCCCTCTTTGAGGGGCGGAGCTTTGGCACAATGTGCATCTACCTTCTTCTTTGGAGCCTCCAACGCCTTATCCAGGTTTGCTCTCAATATCTTCAGATTTTCCCTCATTCCGGTCACTAAATCATCTGCCACAGGGTTCATTTTCCCAGTGTGCTCCTCCATTGTTTGTGGGTAATACCCATGGTTTGCAAAAAAGGAGGACATACCAGTTGAAGAGTGTGCCAGGTTTTTGTACGTGAATTGTGCAATTCTCAGCCACTTGATCCAGTGGTCTTGTCATGTAAAGAGGTAGCACCGTAGGTACTGTTCAAGGGTCTAATTAACCCTTTCCGTCTGGCCATCCAATTGGGGATGGTAAGTGGAGGAACGGCATGGTTTAAGCTTAATATTTTCCAGGAGGTGATCACAAAACCTAGAGATGAACTGTGGACCACTGTCCGAGATGATCTTGTTCAGGAGTCTTTGTCAGGCAAAGACCTTCCTTACAAAGTTTTCCGCCATGTCCTCCATGGATCTTAGATATGCATGGGAAGAACTCCACATATTTCATTAGTCAGTTCACTACCACCATGACCGCATCATAGCCCTCTGATTTTATGAGCCCAGTGATGAAATCCATGCTAAGGGATGTCCACAACATCTGTGTGATCTGCAGTGGTTTCAACTTCCCTGCAAGTTTTCTTCAAGTTGGCTTCAATTGGGCACAGGTAAGGAAGTGCGCGGTAATCCTTCTAACTTTTCCTGGTAGGCCCATCCAGGAGTAATTCTGGCATATCAGCTATATTGTTTTTTTCCACACTAGGGTGTCCCGTCAGGGGGTGGTCATGACATAACTCCATTACCTCAGTTTAAATCTTGAGTGTTGGGACCCATAGGCAGTCATGGTGCAGGATAAGGCCCCCTCATTCCTTTAATTCTTGTAGACTTCGCCAGGATCCCCTCCCTCTATCTCTTTCCTAACCTTGTCCCCAATTTTGGTGCATCGTTAGGCTGTCCAAATCCTCTTTATTAAGTCGGAGCGTTATTCCTGTACTGATGCAAACACCTGGGGAGGGAACATTGTGGCCGTGTTGAACGTGTCCAGATCCTCCTTCACAAAGGTCATTTTTTTCCTGGCTAAGTAGGTCTTGAAGTAAGTTGCACTCCACAGGCTTGTTTCTATCTTGAAGTCATATTGGTCAGCTCTAGGTGCCAGTGGGCTTCTCTCTGGTTCATCCTATGGGGGCTCTTGTGGAACTCAAGAGCCCTGTGGTTGGTCTGGATCATGAATGGGTGGCACGCGCACAACAGATGATGCTGCCACTCATCTAATGCTGTGACGATCGCCAAGAGTTCCTTGTCATAGATGGGGTAGTTTGTTTCTGCTGGTAGCATCTTCCTGCTAAAATAGCATACCAGGTGCTCCAAATTATCCACCTTGTCTGCAAGAGGACCGCCCCAATGGCGAAATTGGACTCATCTGTCTCCACAATGAATGGTCAGTCAGCGTCCAGGTGCACAAGGACTGGCGCTGTGAAAAGGGCCTCCTTGATGGCCTGGAACGCCATCTCTTCTTCCTCTCCCCATCAAAAAGGGACTTGCCTGGTCAGTTAGGTAAGAGGGGCTGCTGATTTGGAGAGGTCCTTGGTGAATCTCCTCAGGAAATTTACCACCCCTAAGAAACTACGCACCCCTGTTTTATCTGTTGTCGCTGCCCACTCCTTCACCGCTGTCAGCTTATTTGGGCAGATGGCCGTTCCCTTTTAAAATACAACGGTGCCTAGGAAAAATACTGAGCCCTCGTAGAACTTGCATTTGGAGAGCTTCAGTTGCAGGTTAACCTTGTCCAGCACCCTGAGGATCTTCCTGATGTCCTCCGTGTGCGCCTCATGAGACTTGGAGAACACCAGGATGTCGTCCATGTATGCAAAACAGTATTTCCAAATCAAGTCGCTCAGGACATGGTTGATGGTCCTCTGGAAAAGGGATGGGGCATTTTTAAGATTGAACGGCATGACCTTATACTCATATACCCCTAGGTGACACTTGAAGCCTGTGTATTGCTGGTGCTCAGGTACCACCGGCACTTGGTTGAAGGCGTAAACCAGAACCAACTTTGAGAACACTTGGCTCCAGCAATCATTTGAGAGATGCTCGCCTTCGGCGGATGGGATATGTGGTCCTTTTTTAGTTATGGCGTTCAAATGGCAGTAGTCAACACAGGGGCGGAGCTTGCCATTGTCCTTGGGGACCAGGAGGATGGGAGACACCACTGGTGATTTAAAAGGCACAATCATCCCTCGCTCCAACATATCCTTTGCATACTGATCTAGGGCTTCCCAAAAAAAAAAAAAAAAAAAAAAAAAAAAAAAAAAAAAAAAAAAAAAAAAAAAAAAAAAAAAAAAATGGGGTTCAAGGGGTACACTGGGCTTCCTTACGGGAGCTCAGCATCCTCTTTGAACTTGAATGAGAATGCAAAAGGGCCCCGTGGAGCGCAGGTGGTGGCAACGCTTCTCTGGAACAGGTGTTTGTAGTCTCTGAATTTCTTGGTTACTCTTTCCATCTCCATCCATAAATGCACCAAGTTCACACCTGGACTACTCCTGCCCGAGGTAAAGAATTATAACGTTACAGGTTCTTGATCCTTGGGAAAAGCATCACCTGGCCCTCCTTCAGATCAAAGTGTGGGGAGTACTTATGACACCATCTCATGCCCATAACAATGGGGTGAGGCAGGTTCTGAATAGCGCAAAAGTCTTAACAGAAGTGGTGGGTCCCTGATGAAGTTTAACTTGGGCTCAATCTCCCAGCACTCTGACGCCTTGGAGGTGTCTGAAAGAGTCACAGTACCCTTTTCTTGCATTTTTACTATCAATTTCTTGGCTAACTCCCAGTCTAGGTTATTTTCTTCAGGTCCAGTGTCCAATAGCGACCACAGTTTTCTAACCTGTCCCCTTTTCCCTTTTTCTTTCGCTTCATAGTGAGCGGAATAAACAGATAAGAGGAACTGTTTCCTTTATTGAGTGAAGAAATATAAGTGAGGTTGGGCGAAGGTTGTAGATGGGGCCATACGAGCTGCTGGGAGTTGCTGGTGCAGGAGCCGCAGGGTGTGGGGCAGTTTCACTGGAGCTCACCTGCTCTTTTTGCCCTACATGGTTTGAGATGAGCTCTGAATCCACATGTCATCTGTGGAATCTACCATGGTTCCAAGGCACAGAGGTCCTGTCTTGGGCCAAGGCTAGCTAGTTCTCTACCTGGGAGGCAACAGTGACCTCTTCCTCCAAGGTTGCCCCCAGGCGGGTAGCAGCCATAGCTGTGAGGATGTCTGGGCGAAGATTATGTATAAACATCCATGTGTGCTGGGAGGGAGTTACTTTTGAGGCTTTGGCTATGGGAAGAACAGCCAAGAGTACTCCTTGATGGCCATTCTCCCTTGGCTGAGGGCCAAGAGCGCTGACCAAGAGGCATCCTGAGAGTCATTCAGGGTGGCGGCTCTTTCAACCAAATGGAGGCAGTCCTCCAGAGAGGCTGGAAGGGCCAGTTGTGTTTCCAAGAGGTCAGTGAGCTAGATGGACAGGTTCTTTGACAGGTCCGCTATCACTAGGTGATCTAGAGAGATGCTGCTATTGCCCCCAGTGGCCATGGTGAGGCGGGCCTGCAATATAATGCGAGAGAAGGTACCATGCATTACACTCAACTCCTCTGGGGTCAGTGCTTGTCTAAACTGGATGCAGCGTCAAAGTGTTGGACATAAGCAACAGAGTTCCCACGGGATGTTAGGGGGTGAGTGGCTTTACTTAGCAGGAACAGGACAGAAAAAATAACTATCAGGAGAATGTTTGTGTTCTCATACCAAGCAGGTAGGGATATATCGTATGGTTTCCCCATTTCATCCCATAAAGGGAGATGAGATTTAAAGAACTTTGTCTAATGTGACAAACGGGGTCCCTCCACATTGCCACAAAACAGTTGGGCAATAGGGCCAGGTGAGGGCCCACAAACATGAGAGTGTTGCTGTGGTCAGGTCCATTGTTCGTTGACTTGATGAGAGATTGAGACATCCTTAAACATATGGTAAGGACGATACCCACATTGATGAAAACAGTCTGTCTACAAAAGAGAGCGTACAGAGAGGCGTCTGCTCTGTCAAAGTCTGAGGAATGGTCCATTTTTCACTCAAAATACAAGGGTTTCCTCCAAAATAGGGTAAATGATTTTAAGATTTAAAGTTTTATTTCTGATCTTTGAGGTCTTTATTGTGTATTATAGAAGACGAAGTTGTCCTAAACACCTTTGTCTTGTTGAATTTGTGTTAGGGAATGGGGGATATAGGGAAATTATTCCAAGCAGAGTCTGTGGGTGGTGGGCTATCCGCGGGCCTATTTCAAGAATCTTGGCCCCCAATATTCACGTCTAAGTCTGTTTTAGACAGTTTGTTGAGTAATCCAGGCGTTATGAAAACTTTTCTGCAATTAATTTTGTTTGTTAAGGATGAATCAAAGCTCAGCATCACAATGTCAATTTTTAGATTAAAATTTGTTACCAGTTTTCCGGTGACTTCTGATTCACTCAGCCGCCGCTCCCCTTGACTCTCATTACTTCCACATTTTGGCATAATTCAGCTTGGCAGCCCCTGATTCGCTGGGTTGCCCTTTGCCATTGCTCTCAATATTCTTGGTTAACAGCATATTTAGCTTGGAAGCTCCTGATTTGCTGAGCCGCTCATTACCATAGTCCTCAATGTTACCACTTTTGGCATAATTTGGATTGGAAGCACTTGATTTGCTGGGCTGCCTTTGCAATCGTCATCATTATTTCTTGTTTTGTTGGATTTCAGGTTGGCGGCCTTTGATTGGCCTGCTTGCCATTTAGTTGGCCCTTGTCACCTCTGCTCTGAATTTTATTTGATTTGTTGGCATCTGATTATAAGAATGCCATTTCTGAGGGTCTTTGCCCTCTAATCCTACAACTTTATTATCATACTGATAATAATACAAGCCATGAATCTCACCTTTGGGGGGTCAGGGCTATGTGGCGGTCAGGCAGCGCCTTGACCTTCACAAAAAGCAAATATTTTTTTTAGTACTAGATGGTCCCAATGGAAAGCAAATAGTTTTTATTTCCTTCAATCTTCAATTTGGAAGTAGATATATATATTAGGTGAATTATGGTTCTATTAGAAAAATACTAGGGGTTTTTATATGCAAATATCCACAAATTTTCAGACATCTCACTGAAAAACAACAGAATCTTCTCCTAAAACTTTTGACCCCTAGGATTAGCTTTTAAATAATGGCTGATTCCTTTGACTTAGTAAACCTCAGTTGTGTAACATTTACAGATTGGCAGCCATCACTTTGTGTCAGGAACTGTTTTCATATGTTATAGAGACCTATTTCCTGGTTAAGACTTTCAACTACTATCAAAACAAGCGTTAAAATGCTTTGGTAGCTTCATAAAAACGACCCTAATTATTCAGCACGCCAGCCTGAACGCTTTACCATGGCATTCTTACTATTGGCTATCAAGTTCTAATTGAAATACCTATTTAACGCTGTCAGAGATGATCCCTGAAAAAAATAAACTAAAAACAATCATTAGAGTATATCCTTTGGTTAGTTAAGACAAAAAAATTTTGTCAGCAATCATCACTAAACAATAGATTGTTTATTAACAATCTACAAATGTTCAATATTTAAGTGAGATAGATAATGTGGTCAATAAAAATTCCAACACTGAGTGGCCCTCACCACAGGTATATAATTCCTTTCAGAGTTCTGTCAACTTCTCTAAGCCTTACTTAATGAAAATTATGCCCCTGGTATGGAAAACATTAAACGTTTTTATTTTTGTTTTGGGCTATGGATATAGCCACTAACAGACATTAAGTTCAACACATGCAGAATTGTATCAACAGTAGTACCTTGGAAATAATGATGCCCTACTTTATATTTTTACTTCATGGGTACAAGTAAAGGCCACCCTATTAGAGAATATGATACTTAATAACCCTGTCTGATTTGAAACAAGTCTTCATGTGCATAAAATTTCAAAAAGAGAATTCTATACTTAATTTCTAACCGTTTCTATTATGAGGCCTCAGGATTTAGCCTTATGTTACTGGGTTACCTGGATGATGCCATAACTGAAGTGATATTATTTTTATTTTGACCAAATTCTCATGTTAAGCTTCCAAAGATTCAAGAAGCTTATATATTCAATCTTCAACACCAAGGAAGTAATCATGGAACTTCCCAAACCATAGACTCATCATGCCCCATCTAAAAAGGATCACGACCTCATACCATACCACTATGAAAAACATAAACTCTATACAGACGTGATACCTGTCCTTAATGTGGATCCTTCAATCACAAAGATGACCAATATTGAAATAAGGAATCATAGGATGCTGGAAAAGAGGCGTCAGCTTAGGGGACGAGGCTCATATGCTGTAGAACCTACGCCTCAACAACATATTCAGAATTTCTTCACAGTATTAGTGCTTCATCGTGTCAGCTCCTGATGGACTTGAATTCCCTGACACTAGAGTTGAAATGAAGTCTTTAATTAATCTTATTCTGCTTTTGGTAAACTTCCTGACTCACTCAAAAAGCATATTATATCCAATAATACCAATTTGATCCTTCAAAATTTGACTCTGATGTCACTTTTACAGAGGTAGTGATGCACAAGGTGAAGGTCCTGTCTATTGTTGACACCGGTTACCCAACCAATATTTTCTCCTTCCACCTAATGAATTGTACTAATATTGCTCCAATTGTAAGATACCTTAGAATATAGAACCACTGGACCCTACTGTACTAAATATAGGGCTACTCACTGTTGTCAAAACAAATTGGTTCCTTAGTAGTGTCTTACCCAGAAATTTTATTGGACAAGGATAGCTATAATATGATTATAGGAGCGCAGTTTCTGGTCAAAATTTGATACTAATATTAGTCACAAATTCACATTTCTCCATACTGGGATATCGCGTACCACTAAACATTTATAAGCCTAAACAAAAGTGAGGAAAACCCCCATGGTTGCCTGTCGGAACATCCCAAATTGATTGAGTAGCTGGTATACCAAGTAATGAGACCAAGAATAAGTTACCTCCAATTACCGTCAATGCTCATTAAGGAATGTTTATTTTCTTTATTAATAAGGTTGTCATTATTTCTAAATCTCTTATCCTGGAGTAAACATAATCCAATTCATTATACTTTCTGCTCTTTATTGGAGGTTTAGGGTGAAATCAATACTCTATATACAACCCTATGAATTGTCTGGTCATACTTGATCTCATGTTTTAAGGACCTATTCTTGTACTGTTGGCCAAACTTACCAATTAGCCTCAAACTGAGACTTGTAATCATCCTATAGCTTATATACGCCATCTATTAATGATCAAGTTAAGTCCATCTCTGTCTGTGGATCTCTGACAAACATAGGACTTTGATGAACCCCCTATATAGCGCGAGTGGCGATAAATAATAGTATTTTCATACCTTTTTGCAATAATAATTGGCAAATTTTATAATTGAGGAATATGTTGACATATTTTTTAAAATGCACTGACACTTTCATAATGATGATTGGGGTGCAACACAAGGTGCATACCAGTGATACTCAACTTATCTACTGGGACATATCCTATCAGAACTCTAAGGTTAAAGAAGCCCAAGTGACCAAGGAATTAAAGAAGTTACTGGAGGCTGGCCTTTTAAAGCCATCTCAGAGCCCTAAGCTTCTCCCCCACTGTTAGTCTGAAAGAAAGGTGGAAGCCATGTCGTTGTGATGGATTACAGGTGACTAATTACTTTAAGCCAGAAGGACAGCTACCCTTCACTAATCTAGAAAACTCTCTCTGACATTTAGCTGGATCCCAATTTTTCTCCGCCTTGGATCTTGTCATCAGTATTAAGACAAACTTACACCTGAAGACAGATAAATGTGCGCTAATATACAAGGAAGGGTTATTTGAGATGACCTGCATGCCCTAGGGGATATGTAAAGCCATTGCAACTTTTCAACTGACAATGAATATTATGCTAGTAGACTTTATATCGTGTATTAGTCTGATTGAATGAGTTACCATGTCATCCCATACCTTTAATGGACATTTTCAAAATCTAAGAGATTTTTTTGACTGGATGAGAGAAGTTTTCTTAAAGATAAAGCCCTCCAAGTGTAATTTTAAAAGAAAATGGAAAACTTGGCCCAAAAGGGTATTCATGAAGGAATCATTTCATTGCCCAATAAGTTCATTACCATACTGAAGATGTCCTAGAAAATAGCTTAACAATAAACAGGTTTATAGAAATGGATGGTTAGTATCAAAACGTCATTCCTCATTTTGCTGAGCTTGCCAAGCCATTATTACATCTACTACACAAGGAGATTCATTCCAATGGTAAGAATCTCAGCAACAAGCTATCAACTCCCTGATAGATGCATTGATTTCAGCACCCATCTTATTTTACCCTGAGTTAGATAAGCCATTCATCCTGTTCATGTATACATGTGACATCTCAGTCAGAGCAATATTGGCACAACTGGACTCCAAAAAGTCAATCATCCTATTGGTTAATTCATTCTTAATCTACCAAGGAAAAGAGAAAATTTACGGTTATGGAATGAGAGTGTTTGGCTGTGCTATTGGCCATTAAGCATTTTTGCCCATTCCAATATGGGAATACATCACAATTGTAACAACCACAATTTGTTAAAGTGGGTACGACAAATAAAGAATCTGTACTATTGTCAAAATGTACATGAACATAACTAATGTTGGGATTTAAAAGATACAATAAAAATACAGTTGAAATCACGTTCTTTGAAAAGAATTCATTGTTGAGTTGATTCAGACTGGGATAGTTATTTAAATAAAAATATTGTATTTTTTCAGTGATTTACTAAAATTTAGGCTCCCAATCCACTAGCTAGCAGTTTCTGGGATGACAGCATTCGCTAGGCTCTTAATGCCTAAACTAATAATAATTTGCGTAGCTCTTTCTGGGCTACTATCTAACATTTGAGAGTGTGTTTCCCTTACCACACCTAAATTCTCATTGTTTCTCTAAAATGAAAACTTTATGAAAATGGCTGGACCCCCACTTGAGATTCATGTTCTTAAGTTTATTTAATTTATATTAATCAATTTTGCATGGTTGGTGGAAGAAGAAAAAAACCATGTTCTGGAATGCTATGAGCACATTTGTGCATCACAATAAAGATGTTTCAACAGGAAAAACTAGAGCAACCAGGGCCCGTGGGTGCCTGTAACCCTCTTCAAAAGGGACCTTAGGCCGCCACAAGGGCATTAAACCATTTAGACAGCAGTCACAGAACATCTAAGTGTCTGTGTGGTTTGTTTGCTTGCCATACCTCAGACTGTGTTAAATCCAGGGATGGTTATGCGCCATTCAAGCACAGCTTGTGAAGCCTGGCAGGTGACAGAGTCCAGAAGCATATGAACATCCTCTGCACTTTGTCCAGTAAGGTATATTTTTGTGTTTTAAATTGCTTTGAATGCAATATTCTTAGAACACCAAAACTTTGTGTAATTAGAGCTTACCGCTTTGGTATTATCTGAGCCATAAATTTTGGGATTTTATTGCTTACCTATTTTTCTATTTTATCAAGGAAACTCTACTTTGTTTAGGTTTGCACTATGTAGAATAACAAGTGAAGCCTTGGGAACTTTTTCTACTATCTTATTTCTGGTCATTTTTTTCTTGGCAGGTTGTGCTTACCTAGAAGCCCACAAATACTCTGGAAGAAATGCCCCAAGAATTGCCATAGACCCTCTAATCTTATTTACTTTTTTGTCAGCTTTCCATAAAAGATGGGAAGATTGGGGGTGGCTTTCAGACTGCTGTCAGATGAGGCCTCTTTAACCTACTAGGAGACATCCAGAGGGAACTTTGATGCTTTCTAGGAACCCTGGATTTCCAATTATTTCCCTTCAAGCTCCTCTTACCAAAAGTCACCCGTTGGAAAATTTCTCTATTGCAATTCCCCACCTCAACAATCCTAGATACATACCACCAGGATTTCTTCTTTTTCAAAGGGATATGTAATGATCAGCAATTAAATATGATTTTTACTAATATTAAGCTTAAGAGATCCACTAGAACAATAGTTGCAATTCCGTTCTTTGACAAGACTTAATTGTCAGGTTAATGAAAACTGGTATTTATTTAATTAAGTAATCAAGTTGGGTCAACCTTGAGACAAATATACTTTACTAAGATTTTTTTAGCCAGCACAGGTTTTGAACTTAAGCTGAACAAAACCTGCACTAGAGTGGAAGTAGGAATTACCCTGCCAGGCTAACCACCCTTTTTAATTATTTATTTAGAATATTTATTTTTCCAGAAAATTGATTAGAGATTAGGCTCAAAATCCAACAGCTAGCAGTTGCTGGGACACAGGCATTTGTTAGCTTTCAACGCCTAAATTATTATTAATTCTACTTAGCTTTTTATGGCTACTATTTATCAGTTGAGGGGTGTTCTCATTTACAAACATAAAATGTTTATTTTTCTTTGATAAGAAAAGGCTATTTCAAACGTTTCTGGATCCTCTCTTGTGAGTCACGTTCTTAAATTTAATTAGTTAAATTTAATTTTGCGTGGTTAGAGGAAAAAACTAATTCTGGAACGCCATGTTGGCGCTTGTGCATTTCAATTGAGGTGTTTCAACAGGAAAATGGAAGCAACCAGGACCTGTGTATGCTTGTAATTCTCTCCAAAAGGGACCTTTGGCTGCCATGAGGGCATTAGCCCATTTAGCATGGCAGTCACAAATCATCTGAGGCAGGCGTGATGTGATTGCTCGTCATAACTTGACTTGTGTTAAAGCAGAGTTGGTTATGCACCATTCAAGCACAGCCCTTTGAAGCCTGCCAGGTGACAGAGGCTGGCAAAATTTGGACATCTGCCGCACTTGGCCTATTGGGTATGTGTTTGTGCTTTCTATATCACTTTGTGTGAATACTATTAGAAAACCCAAACTCAGTTTGGGGATTCCATAATTTATTGCTGGTTTCTTTGTGGTCTAAATGATTATGAGTCAAACTTATCTCAGCGTTAATTATAATGGGATATCACTTAATAGGGACTATGTGCTATGACATTAGTTGAAGGCGGGACTGAATAGTTGAAAATGTACTTTTGGATAATTGAGTGAGCAGCATTTATTTTCTTCAAGGGTGTGTGGCCTTAGAATGGGTATAAACTCTTGATATTAGCATGATCTTTTTGAAGTCTCAGTTGAGTAATTGACTGGACCCTGTTGTCAGATATTTATTAGGGACATAATAATGTTAGCATGCTTAAATTTATTATGGATATCAGATATAAGCGATTAAAGATCAGGTATATCCTAATTATATCCAAACTTGGGATTTATGGCCTAATGATTTCACTTAATAATATTCAACTATGATGACACGGGCTTAAGGGCTTTGTTGGTTAAGTTGGACTTAAATTAAGTTTTGACTTAATGACTTGGGAACGTGGGCTTTGTTGGTCTATGTCAAAATTAGTTTTTAATATTGGTCGAGTTTTTGATCAAATTAATTACTGTTTAGTGATAAGAATTGCCTTGGTATGTGCTGCCAATTGCTTGTGAAAGAGAATTGGTTCAGCTATTTTTAGATGCATCTGAAATGCCATCTTGAGAATGATGGTGTTATTTACACCAACCCCGAGGCTGAGCAAGATGCCCTGAGTCAAAATATTTGTAGACTCATAAATGAACATTTTACATGCTCCTTTGGCCAAGTGCCATTGAAAATGAGACATCATGGGTAAGATGTGGTGAACATCAAACCCTATAAATTACCTTCAAGTTGATGCTAATAAACAACATTCAACAATTACCACTAGTTTATAGTTTAACTTATAAACTTTTTGTGTTTAATACTTTACTTTGTATTAGTTGAGAATTTACAACTTTTCTTTCTCGTTGCAAACACTTTTGCAACCTATTCAATTCAAGACTAAATCTAGTTTGATAATCTCATAGAGGGGATTAATCTGCGCCCATGTCTGGGAGCAGTTGGGCAAGCAAGGCAAGAGGAGCAGGCGGAAGGCCCGCGTCCTCTAACATCCAAAAACGCCCCGGAGAATCCAGTGGAATAGAAAAAAATCTAAAAAAACTGGCGGTCACAATTTCCCCGGAGATATTCGCGTGGCAAGCATGATGCAAACAGTACATCAACACGCCACATTCCCAGCCACTTTTGTCAGTGGAATTTGGAGTCCGTGTGTATCTGGACATCCAAAAAACAGCCCTATGGGAAAAATTTTGTGAAGATGTACACAAAATTTTCCTGACCGCGGTGTACGTTGCACCTCACTCCATGTCACACAGTTGGCTGGACCTAGGCTTCAAAAGCAAAATCGCAGCAGATGAGGCTGCAGCGGTGCACATAGTGGTCGACCTCCCCGAAGGGCAATGGGTCATCAAAACTAAATGCACCAGATGGACAAAATCAAACCAAATTTTCCTCACGTTTGACTTTTTGCCTACTATGGTAAAATGTGACATTTTGGAGCAACACCTGAAAGATGGTCTCGCCATATACGGCGAAATACAATCTTTCAAAATGCAACATTTCATGCTGATGCCACACCTGTGCACCGGCAAAGCCATAGCAGTTCTGACCCCAGCTGAGGAGATCATGAAGGACCTAACCCAGATCCTGCACTCCACCTTTATTGACATCACAGGGCATACCACCTACCCATTCCAGGTAAATGTGGACAGCGCGCCCCCCATTTGCACCCACTGTGATGCGTTTGGCCATAAGGCACATGCATGCCCCATCAAAGAGGGTGTCACATTCCAAGAGCACCCCTCAGTGGCCATGACCAGCGGAGAGGTGCACTATGAACCAACCGCAAGCACCAAGGAGGCTTTCCCATGGGGAGCACAAGGCTGCTATCTCTTGGTAAAGCCCATCTCCCCGCAGGAGTGGAAGAAGGCCAAGCAGGCCCATAGGACCGCGGCCAAGGAAATGGCCAAGGCCAACACCACCATCCCACACTCACAACGCCAGGAGGACATGGAGACCTTTGCGGCGGAAGCAACTTGGGAATCCATCACCCAATCAGATTGGGAGGCCCATGCTGAATGGGCCACTCAATCCAAGGATCTGATGGGAGATTTGATCTCACCCAATCGTTGCACCCAAGCCCCAGTCAAAACTGACTTGGGGCCTATCCCAACCATAAAATTTTTTTTGCCCCACTCGACGGTGCACCGAACTTATCTGCACCACAAAAAATTCGTCTGACGTTGGGAAAACAAAAAGCAAAGGCCAAAGCCAACGCGACTTTTTCCACAAAAATTAACAAAAACCCCAATAGCGTTGCTGCTAATACCCACGCTGCTGTGAAAGCCCGTGGGACCTGGAAGAGGCTGGTGGGCCCGGGGGCCCATCCCCTCGCACCTAAGGTGCGATGGGGGAAACCTTCACTCTAGGGACGCTGAATATCGCCGGACTCAAGGCCTCCCCATCCCAGGCTAGGAAACTGAGTTTTTACAAAACAATTTACCTGTGGATATCCTTGCCATCCAGGAGTCCCACTGTCCACGAGGTTCTGAGGAAGCTTGGAAAACAATGCTCCTACCATCCCTATCCTTTTGGTTGAAGCACTGTGGGGTGCTAATTCAGAATTTTTTTTTCAAATTTACATCTTCAGAAACATTCCTAAATGGCTGAGTGCTCGTTGTCACCTTCTCATGGGCCAATGTTGTGCACACAATCAACATTTACACCTTAAATGGTGCACATGAGCGTCAGGAATTTTTCTCATTGGTCAAATCCCTTCCACTACCCCCCGATTCCTTCCTAGTTGGTGACATGAACTGTTGGCTAACCTCACCAATGGACCGGTGGCCACCCTCACCCCACGCCCCACAGGGTCACGTAGAACTACGTGTTCTAAAAGCCACCCTTGGGTTAAGGGATGCACTGCCGCGACATGCCCCACTGCTCGAAAACATGATGCATCCCTACGTCCATAATGGCCAATTAAGGTCCATGACCCGCATCGACCTTATTCTAGCACTGGTGAAATTCCAACCCCACATCTCCCACTTCAAAACAAAGAAAATGGAATTCTCCAACCATTGACTGGTCTCGATAACATACCACTTACCTGTCACAGTTGCAAAAGCCCCACATTGGTGCAAAATCCGCCCCCCCAAGCTCGCATCACCAGGATTTTACATGGGTGGAAGAGGCAACTTTGGCAGAATTGTTTGTTGCACCATTTTGTGCGGACCCCATTTCCACATGGGCAACTTTCAAAGAAGACACCATCTGCCACTATTGCCATCTCTCCTCCAGACGCTCATGAGCCACATCGGCGGTTATATCACGCACGCTGGCAGAATTGGCCCACTTGGAGTCCAACACTCCAGCCACAGGATATAGCCCTGCATGGGGCCGGAAGTGGGCGGAGGCAGCCACCCACCTCAACGCACTCAAAAGACAACACAAACATTAGGTTTGTGTCCAATACAGGGCCACACGCATCACTAAAGGTGACAAATGCACCGCATACTTCTTCAAAAAAATTTTTGCACCATGCCAGAGCGTGGCCTGCACACAGGTGCAAAGATCAGATAATTCCATTGTGGAAACACCGGCCAAAGTGGCAATCGAAACGCAAAGATATTACTCTGAGTTATACTGAGCTGAACCAATTCAGCTGGCCAAAATGGTGGAATTTCTCGACTGAGCTCATATCTGCACCATTTTCCGATACCCAGAAATAATGAATTTAATTACTCCGAACAAATTATGGACAGCCATTCGCAGTGCGCCAAACTAAAAATGCCCAGGCCCAGATGGCATTCCATATGAGTTCTACAAAAAATATTTTAAATATATATCCCCATTGCTGCTAGCCTCACTCAACCAAGGCCTGTTGGAAATGCGCCTTCTACCAGGAGGACATGAGGCCTTTACTGTCACACTCTTCAAGAAAGGGGATAGGCTTGACTTAGCCAACTGGCACCCCATTTCTCTAACAAACACAGACACCAAAATTTATAACAAAAATCATGGCTAACCATTTAGGGACTGTAGCATCTGCCACCATCTCCCCAGAACAATTTGGTTTCATCCCCAGAAGGTTAATTTGGGATAACATGCACTCAGTGGCTAATGTATGTCAGTCCACAGCCTCTGGGGCACTTGTATTCTTGGACCAACAAAAGGCCTATGATAGAGTAAACTGGGAATACCTTAGGGCCTGCCTCCATCAATTCCGCCTACCCCCCGCTTCATTAACTGGGTGATGCTGCTCACGGAATCTGCAACAATGGCAGTGCGTGGCCCAGGCTTCCTAACGGAAGTAGTCCGCCCCCAAAGGGGCCTGCGACAAGGGGACCCCCTCAGCCCACTCTTATACATTTTCAGCCTTGACCCACTACTGCGAAATGTGAATGCCCAACTCACTGGGGTCCATGTGCCAGGCCAAACCCCAGTCAAGATGTTGGCATTTGCAGATGATTGCGTAGTGGGGGTGTCTAATAACAAAGATGCACGTACGCTTGAAGCCCTAATCCAGGAATATTCCCAGGTAAGCAACGCGGCACTGAACGCCTCAAAACTGAAATCATCCTCCTTGGTCGGTTTCAGAACTGCTGGGCCCCAGCAAGTAGTTCCCAACCTGGCCCATCTGCTCGCCCACATCCACGCCTTACTAACTCAAAACACACCGCTCCACTGGTGCTCCCCTTTGTGCCACGTCCTACCATAGGACCAGTACGCCATCTGGGCGTGTGGATGGAGGCAGGTGGATACGCGTCAGCAGTAATGGAGGGCTGTATACTGGACAACGTGATGAAGCGAATAGCCTCTCTCAGAGCCCACCCTACTACCCTCACTGGCAGGGTTGTTCTTGCCAACTCTATGCTCCTATCCAAAGTCTGGTTCAGAGCCCACGCCATCCCCTTCTCCCCAAGCTTCTTCAAATCCCTGTATGCTTTGTTGCAAGGATGGCTTTGGTCAGGCCACCCTCCACCAGTATGGCTAGAGGTCATGTTTGGCCCTCATCATCATGGTGGCATGGGCCTGCTTGACTTCTAAGCCCATGCCGCCAAGATCCTGGGCACCTGGATCGCGGCCGTCACTACTCCTACACTCCCATCCCAACACTGGTCCCGCGCAGCCCGCTCCAACTTTTCCCAAGCCTTGGGCCTCAATAATCCATCAAACCCCCACTCCCTGATGAAATACCTCGCATCACACACATCGGCCACAGGTCCTCACGGGACAAAACCCACTACAAACGAATCCTACTCTCCATGCAAAGCGCAGAGTGGAGAATTCGTATTAGTGGACATACAACCCGAAGAGGCCGCCCCTCTCCTCAGTTCACACAAGAAGTACAGGGGCTACCCATCCATGATGGCGTGATCCCCATTCGACCTTATTTCCTATCCAGGGTGGACTACCTGGACATGATGGACATCCCTTATTCCATTGAAACCCAAAAGACTATCTGGAAATACGCACACCATCCTCTGTTACAGCCTCAAGTCCGCTCCCATGCGTGGCGCTGCCTGAGGCGGGTGTATCGTACAGCTGAGCGCTCTAACGCTTTACACTCATCCTGTGTCGTGTGTGGCCAGTATGGAACGCTGTTCCACCGCCTGGAGAAGTGCACCACCTCTAAAGTGATATGGCGCGAAGTCCAACGTCTGCTAGGCCAGGATCAAACGCATCCCTTCAGTCTGTCAAGAGATAATTTTGCTTCATCAATGGCCTCCCCCTCCCACCCTCCCTCCATGCTCTGGTGGTTGCAATCGCCATGTGGACTATCCACACGATTGTCTTGGATGCCATCGCTGGCTCCATCCCCACCCTCCCTGAAGCTGTCCACAGATTCCGGTCTCATTTGGTGGACCACTTTCAAGCGTGGATGTTTGGATATCTCCCACCGCGTCGCTGACAGCTGGTCTCCTCCTGGTTCCCAGTCTGGTTCATCAAAACAGACCCCTTCCTCCACACGTGCTCTATATTGGCTACGGCCCCATCACACGTTCCCTCCCCCTCCCCATAAGTGGCGTTCCCGCTGGCAACAAGAGATAGCATCGCTTCTCTGGGGTGCCTCCCCTGGTACTAAGTTTTGTCTCGTCTGAGTCATATTCAAAAGTGTCCGTCCCATGGTCAGCCTTCCCCGCAATAAATTAAGTTAAATTAGTTGAGAATTTACTTGATCAGAAGATCAGGGCAGCGTGCCATCGTCTAAGTAATGACAGAGAATAAAAATTTAGAGTACTATTACCAAGGAGTTATATCTTGAATTATAGTCACCATCTAGTCTATTGTTGTCATACAATTGATGTATAAATCTCCATCCCAATGCAGAAGAAGAACCAGCCATCTGAAGAGGACCAAAATTTAAAAGTGACGCTCATGGCTAGGAACGCAGATGGTGACCGCGCTGAGCAGGGGAGCAATCCCAATCAATTATTCAGAACCATCACTGGGCCCAATGGGAATACTAGAATGACTGTGTCCCAGACTAATTGGGAGGATGTACCCATTATTACCTATCCCAACAATCCTATTTTACCTGAAGAGCTGGAACGTCTTAAGCAGCAGTTGTTAAGAGGGTATCAAATAGGACAAGGTCCCGTGGACAATAGTAGCAAACCTTTTTACTGCCAACGACAGCAAGATGTGTTGTGGATGAGATATCTTGCTCATCATCAATCAAGTGTAGCTCAGATCCAAAAAAATTTCATTGGGATAGAGAATATCGCCCAATACTAAATTAATTTGTACATTCCACCCCTAGAATTTCTCAGATGACAATTGCCCGCAATCATGCAGCCATTACTGAGTTGGTAAACTTTCCACGCAACTCCATCCAGGTGTGCCAAATTTTAAATGAGCAATTAGAAGCCAACTTCGCTGAGGTCTGTTCAAGTTTGGAGGCAAATTATAATTTAGCCACTTGGGCTAATTACTGGGTAGCAGAATTAGCACATGAGCTAAATGACAGATTTCATCCCATCATTGACAATTCCTTAGAGGAAAGAGGAGTCACCGAATCTTGGGTCAGCAATATCACTCAGACTTCTATTAATGCTTTAGAGTTCATGAGGCTTAATCACGAAGCCCAAGAGGCCATTTAAACCATAACAATGAATTTTGGGATCAGTTTTGACGTTTGAGCACCCAAATTTCACAGATGAAGGATGAATACACTGGAAAAATCAATTACTGGCAAACACAATTTGAGGGCCAACGGGCAAAAAAATGAAAAAAATCAAGACTTTATTGATTGTCTTAATCTATAGATCAATAATCTCAATGATGATGTTACTGCTATTAATGAGTCAAATAATAATTTCCATGGAGAATTAAACTAGTGCAAGAATGCAATAAAAGAAAAGGACCAAGTGATTTTTACCTTGCAACTACAAGCTACTAGCTTGAATGAGGAAATTGCGAAATTAGAGTTAAAAACTGAAATTGTGTCAATTGGGAAAATTAAATCAACGAGCAAATTCAAGCTCTGGATGACGGGCGTTGTCAGTGTGCTACAAACCACTTTACTGGTAATTCTTCCAAATATTATGAAGACGAAGCTTTAGAAATAGCTACCAAAATGGATGCTGGGCCACATTCACAAAAGCTTAACAATATGGTTGCTTTGGCCAACCCTAACACCTCAAACCAGGATATGATGCCTCAGCGCCCTAGTACGCCTGGCTCTTGTCAACAAAGAAGTAATTGTGATAACCAGGAATGAGGAAGCAATAATTATAAACCAGAAAACCTGCCTGCTTTTGACAAGAATGGAAGTATTACCACATTTGTCAAATGCTTTGAAATGGTTATGTATGGGGCCAGTGACCATAACAAAGCAGCCAGCATGATTAACTGCTTGGATGAGTGGAGCATTGAGTTGATTATGTATCACATTAACGAAAATACAACATATGTCAAAGTCAAGGAGGCTGTGCTTCATGAATTTGGAGGTCCAAAATGAATTTCAACCAGAAAACATAAGTTTATGAACATTTGCTTTAAGAAAGATGAAGCAATTGATGAATATGCATATTGATTTTATCGTGAAGCTCAAGTTCTCCTAGGCACATGGGCTATGTTCAATTTTGATGCTAAGATTGCACTAGAACATGCAGTAGAACCTTAACCAAATATAATAGCCACTTTATTGCCTGCTTTTGTGCAAAACCTTGCAACATCTGAATTGGTTGATTATTTGCGCAGATGCTCAAAAAACTACGGCCTTCCTAATACTGGTTACAGATTGGGAACCGATGCCTTTGCTGGAAAGCCCTTCAAAACCAATAAGAAGATTGACAGTAATCCACCTGTAAAAAATAAGAAAAACTCAAATACAAGAGCCCCACACCTATTAGTTGAGATTACTTGCTATAATTGCATTATAAAGGTCACTTTGCTTCCTGATGCTATCAGCAAATTGTCAACATAGTCCTTCCCAGTACTGTACAGGGGGAGGGAAAAGAACAAGCACAATAGATGCGGGATGCTCCATTGTGCCTAAGACACCAGTCCCACCTGATTGACAAGAAAACAATGGCCATGGGGCCTCGTTTAACAATGAAAACGATTCTATTTTAGTTTTAAATGAAGATTCTTCAAGCGTAAATGTGGTAAAATGCTCCAGAGTAAGGTTGTCATGACTGAAGCCTCTGAGGTAGTCGCTAAACCCTATGTGCAACAAATACTTGAAAATATTCCAGCTGATGGACTGAGCAATGCAGCAGATATCCCAAGCCTGAAAGGGGTCGATATAGCAATGCCAATCAACACATTCATCAATGAATGTCCCAGGTTTGTGAATACTCTGAAGCACACTCTTAACTCCCTGGATTCTTCCCATATTCACTTAGTAAACTCTATTGATTCTTACTACTCTGAGTGCACTTATGTGTATATTCTGGTCAACAAGATCAGAGTTGTATCTATAGTTGATAAAGGAGCACCTGTAAACATTGTTTCCATGAAGCTGGTTAAGAAAGTAAAAATAGCTCTGGACATTGACCATAATCAAGAATATGGGACTTCAGGCCTTAACAGCGCTAAGAGTGAAGGAGCTTACAGCTCTTTGCCACTGCGATTTGGAGTTTGATAGTAGCTGCACCCGCTATAGTGCTTCCAAACGCCAATTATGACATATTAATTGGAACTAGTTTTTAAGGACCTATGGGATCTAATGTGATTTTAAAGAAAACGTCTTGACAATATTGGGCCAATCACTTCTAATTTATTACTCTCACAACAATATGTTGCCCACAAGCCATTGTAGAAATTTTATCGATATATCTTATGCTAACGGGATAATACCAGTAGGATATATTCAGCGGGAAATTGAAGCCACCCCATGCCAACTGCCATAAACAAAAATCAAGGAATACCTCTACGTGTGAATAAGGATGCAACAATAGCTCCAGGCCATCAACTGGTTATGAGGACTGGGACCACACTGGATATTCCAGAAGGACTATATAAGGAGGTTGTATCCCCATGGCATTGTTCTCAAATGGAACCTAGTGTGGCGCCTGGAATACTAATACCAGGGTATGGAGAGATTGATGTCTTACTAGCAAATTTGACCAGCCAAAATATTAAGGTCAAGAAATATCAAGTAGTCACTTTTGTGCATCTATTTCCTAGGGACAAGTTAAAATCAGCTGTCAAAGTTGGTGACTTATCTGAGTTTGGCTTACCGACTGAAACCCTTGGGGAACATACTGTAATATCTTGAGAATCGTTTACCAGATTATCAGAACAACAGAAGGATGAAGCAATAGAATTGTTTGAACGATACTCCAAAAATTTTTCAAAAGATGACCAAGATTTAGGTTGTGCAAAAGGAGTACAGCATTTTGTTTATACTGGGGACCATATGCCTATTAGAATGAGGCCAATTCGGTGCCCCAGGGCTAGTGACAAAATAGTTGAAGAGCTAGACAAATTGTTGAAAAGTGGAATGATAGTGCCATCCAGAAGCACATGGGCCAGCCCCATTTTAACTGTAAAGAAGAAAATGGCAGCAATCGAGTTGTGATTGATTATTGACGCCTCAATGCCATTACAAAAAAGGATTCATATCTATTGCTCAGAATTGACAATGCTCTGGACTGTCTGGAAGGGGAAAAGTACTTTACCACAATGGACCTCATCTCCAGACATTAACAAATTGAGCTGCCACCAGAGGAGCAGGAAAAGTGCGCGATGATTGCTGCTCAAGGGCTTTTTCAACTGAAATACATGCCACAGGGGCTGTGAAATGCACCAGCAACCTTTCAGCGTGCTTGGACACGATCTTAGGGACCTTAAATTTTCCTGCGTACTGGTGTACCTGGATGATATCAGTATTTTTTGAAAACGTTTTCCGAGTATCTGGAGCACCTTGAACAAGTGTTTAAATGGCTGTTGAAGGCCAATCTGAAGATAAAACCTAGAAAATGCCAATTAATTAAAGAACAATTGGAATAACTCAGGTTTGTCATTGATTCCAAGGGCTTGCAGCCTCAGCCTCAAAAGTTGGAGGCGATTAACAATATGCAACCTTTGACAAGTATGAGAGATGCTCAAGTGTTCTTAGGCATGGTAGGATACTATCAAAGATTTGTGGAAGGGTTTGCAAAGATTACTGAGCCTCTATTCTACTTACTACAAGGAGGAGTTTGTTTTTGATGGGCAGAGGAATGCCAACAATCCTTTAAGCTTTGAAAAACAAAATGAGCTCAGCGCATATCCTCCGATATCCAGATTTCAGCAAACCTTTTAACATACAAACCAATGCCTTGTTGACTGCAATTGGTGGTGTGTTATCGCAGATTGGGGATGATGGAGAGGAGCATCCAGTCACTTGTTGCAGCAGGACGCTGAATAAACATGAGCATAATTATATGTTGACTGAAAGAGAATGTTTGGCTGTCATCTATGTTTGTAAACAATTTTGGGTTTACATTCATGGCACCAAGTTTCAAGTAGTGATGGATCACAGTTCATTATGATGGCTCCACAATATCAAGGAACCTGAAGGACAGTTAGCCCGTTGGGCTCTAAAATTACAAGCATACAATTATGAAATTACTCATAGAGCTGGAGCGGCCCATCAAAACGCAGACAGACTATCGCGACTTCTTATTGTAGCTGTCCTGAGCAGTTTGGCCTATGAGCTTCATGAAAAAATGATTACCCAAAATTATGGAGATGAGCCATCTGAAGTTCGAAAAGCGATAAAAAAAGCATAAATCAACACTGAATATCAAAATGGAGTTCTATACAAGCTTAAGCCTGAAGGGCAACATCAGATTTTCCTAAAACCTTCCGTCTAAATGGAGATTATTACACAAGAACATAAGGCCGTCAGACATGAGGGAATGACCAAGATGCTAGAATTAATTTGATCCAGTAACTATTGGGATTCCATGCGATTTGATATCCAAGACGTGCTTGATAAATGTCATTCATGCCAAATAGCAAAACCTATGAAGTCAGATGTGAAATATCGATTGATCAAACCCAACTGGGCCTGGCATATCATGTTGATTGATGTAATTGGCCCTTTGCCTATGAGTAGCCTAGGCAACAAATACATAATTGTTGCTATTGACCATCTAACAAAATGGGTGAAAGCAAAAGTAATTCGAGACATTGGGGCTCTAACTACTGCCAAGTTCATTATGGATAATATTATTTATAAGCATGGATGCCCCCAGAAGATCTTGACGGACAATGTCATAGATTTTACTGCCCAAATGGTACAACAGTTAAAATGATTTGATGTCTATCAAAGGAGTGTTGTCAACACCATACCATCCTGAGACTAATGGTATGGTAGAGCGAGTGAATGGCACTTTAGTCAGCATTTTATGCAAAAACGCAGCCTCAGCGCCTTCACAATGGGCAACTTCGATTAGTGCTACCATGTTTGTGTACAATATTGGACACCACAGCAGCACAGGCCACTCTCCGTTTCAACTTTTGTATGGTAGACAGCCCGCTCTGCCTCCATTATTATATTCAGTACTCAGTTCAACTGATGCAATTAACCCAGATAACTATGTTGAGCAACTAGCGAAGACCTTAATCAAGTTGCAATCTGAAGCATATCAAAATGCAATTAGTTAAAAAACTATTCAGGAGAGCTATGATGATGCTAAACAAGCTATGGTGACTAAGTTCAAGGAAGGAGATTTAGTAGTATATTGTGACACTCATAGCGCAGGCCGCGCACATAAGCTAGCCTTGCTTTGGAAGGGTCCATTTATTATAATGGAGAAATTTTCTGATGAAATATATACCATTAAGGATCAAGGCGGCTGGGTTGTGAATTGAGTACGCGCTAAGTTCCTTCATCCATATCATAAAAAATAATAATACAAAAAGAAAAAATAAAAAGAAAAAGAATTAAAATAAATTAATTAAAAATTTGGAAATAATAAATATAATTATTTAATAATAAAAAGATAATAAAAAAGAGAAAAATGATTGCAAGCCATAGAGTTTAATTCATAGATTTGATGCCTCGCTGGCATTAGAACTAGGTACCCCTTCTTTGGTAGGGGGAGGAGAGTGCGATTGAACTGGAGAAGTCTGTAACATAATTAGAGATGCAGATCTCATACAAGTCTCAACTATCTAGACCCTGTCAGAGATGTGCCAAACCCAAGAAAGCTCAGCACCAGGCACGCTGGCCCTGTCAGCTTAGGAAAGGCCATCAAACTTAAAGGGAAAGTCCATTGGAAGGGACTTCAGAATAGGCGGGAAAGGTTTGACTCAGGAGTAAATGCTGCAGAAAGGAAGATAAAATTGGCAAGAAGGCTCTCAAGGCAGGGGTAAACTGAGGGGAGGAACTCTTTCATGCAAAACATATGCGAACTGGCCTCATCTAATACCCTGCGCATGTTGGGCATGGTATCAGTGGGAAGCAAGGAAGGAGGGAAGCAAATGCATGCACCCAAAAGAGCCATCTGGGGGACATACTTCTTGGGAAGCCCCTTAGCCAAGCTTTTACAAAGGGCTTGGTATAACACCAGGATGCGCCAATCCTTCAAAATCTGAGTCTTGAGGCCCAATGAGATGTAAAAATTGGTATGTACCAAAGCAGGTTTGCACTAAAGCCTAGAAACTGAGTTAGAAAAAATAGGTGCCTGGTTGGCCTCAAAAATATTATATGCGGCAACCTCAGGACTGGTAGCAAGTGCGGATGACAAGTAGGCATTCACAAGCTCTGACATCAAATTGAGCTCAAGACCCAACGAAGCCACACTGCCCACGCATAAGGAGGAAGCAAGATTCTTTGAAGTGAAGATGCTAAAAAGTGAAAACAAGAAGTCTGGAAGAAGATCCCCATCTGAAGCAAATTGATTTTGGATCAGGTTTTCTTGGGACTGAACAGCTTCAGAAGGCCAAGGAGATAAAGAATATTTTGAAAGAGGATACCACTCGACCCATTGGGATGTTTGACTGACTGTACCTGAAGCCACAAGGCTTGTTCAGGTTTATCAATTGGTGTTATCACAGCAGGATGCAAAGCTGAACTCTTTATTACTGTGGAAGTGTAGCTGATCGACCCAGCTTGAGGAACCATGGGTAACACGCCCAAGTTGACCATAGCACTCTGCATTAGTTTGCTTAGCCTTAGGAAGGCTCACCTTTCTGAGGCGGAAAGGCTATTGAGATAACGTTTGTACTTTGATTAATGCAAAAAGTTAGACATTGTGACCCAGGAAGAAGGGTACCTGCCACTTATATCCAGTCAAGCAGGGGAATTGTTGAGTAATTGACTAGACCTAATCGTCAGATATTCAATAGGGACATAATAATGTTAGCATGCTTAAACTTATTATAGATATCAGATATAAGTGATTAAGGATCAGGTATATCCTAATTATATCCAAACTTGGGATTTATGGCCTAGTGATTTCACTTAATAATATTCAACTATGATGACATGGGCTTAAGGGCTTTGTTGGTTAGGTTGGACTTAAATTAAGTTTTGACTTAATGACTTGGGAACGTGGGCTTTGTTGGTCTAAGTCAAAATTAGTTTTTAATATTGGTCGAGTTTTTGATCAAATTAATTACTAATTAGTGATAAGAATCGCCTTGGTATGTGCTGCCAATTGCTTGTGAAAGAGAATTGGTTCAGCTATTTACAGATGCATCTAAAATGCCATCTTGAGAATGATGACGTTATTTACACTGACCCTGAGGCTGAGCAAGATGCCCTGAGTCAAAGTATTTGTAGATCCTCAAATGAACATTTTACGTGTTCCTTTGGCCAAGTGCCATTAAAATGAGACGTCATGGGTAAGATGTGGTGAATATTATTATAGTTTATAATTTTATTCGAGGTGGGCTGACCTGGGGATGATACCGCACTGATTATAGAAGTGAAGAAAATGGGAAAGGAGGATAAAACCCAGAAAACCTCCAAGCGTGGCATATGATAGGCCAGGAACTCCATGGACCGCCTTTGCTATTTGCTATCTTGGTTTGGGGCATTGGCGCACAAAACCAACATAGTCAAAATTGTCCCCTACCCAAAGTCCATTACTGGGATCGAACTTGGGAGGCAGTGGTAGAGGGTCTATACTCTACCACTGGGGTATCCTCCCTAAGATGTGGTGAATATTGAACCCTATAAATTACCTTCAAGTTAATGCTAATAAACAACATTCAACAATTACCACTAGTTTATAGTTTAACTTATAAACTTTTTGTGTTTAATACTTTACTTTGTATTAGTTGAAATTTTACTTGGGATCAGTAAGATCAGGGTAGCGTGCCATCGTCCAAGTAACAACGGGGGATTAAAAATTTAGAGTACTATTACCAAGAAGTTATATCTTGAATTATAGTCACCATCTAGTCTATTGTCATCATACAATTGATATACAAATCTCCATCCCAATGCAGAAGAAGAACCAGCAATCTGAAGAGGACCAAAATTCAAAAGTCTCAGAGGAGAAAAAGCCTTAGATCAAAAGGGAGGACCCTTTGTCATTTTATAGGGTTTCAGAGCATTTTTGCACTTTGATTCCTATGGGACAATGGTCCAAACCAAGATTACATTAATTAGCAGCTTTTTAAAGTTCAGAGGTTTTTCAGGTAAAAATTAATCCTCATCCATAATGACTCAACCCCAGCCTTTTCTGACACTACCCCCTCAAGATCTTTCCAAAGGTAACATATCTTTGGAAGAAATGCCCCATAAATCTGAATAATGACCATACCTGTCTTGATAGAGGCAATGGAGTACTCTGGCCCACGGCGTTATATCACCCTATATGGCCCAGATCATAACACGCCTAACTTATGGCCTCTTCCTCTAGGGCGACGATGATAAAACTTTACTAGGTCTTTCAATTGATATCATGGCATAAGAGGCTTAGTACATAGGTATGTTTCGCCTCCTTTTGGGTAACAATCTAGGGATCTAAACACTAGGGCTTTAACCTAGTAAGCTATTCTGCTAGTCTTTTCACTGCAAAGTCTACAGTTTCCAGCAAGGAGTCTCCAATATATGCTGAACACTAGATGGCAAAAATGGATCCTGACAGTACAGAGCTTTAAATGGGGAAATCTGGATGATTTGAAATAGCTCACTTAGTAATTTGATTAGAGCTCATGGGACTTAAGTACTTCATCTAACTGGTCAGTCTATGCCATCTTTCATAGTATATGAAATAAGGATACTATCAACTCGTTCCACTGCACCATTAATTCTAGATTGTAGGGACCATTATAGGGCTTATATGTTCCCATCAACAAAATTAATTTTGTTCACAACTTGTAATATAAAGTTTGTCTCTTTGTCAGACAGTAGGAATTTGGGCTTTCATGTCTGGTAAAGATGTGTTTGAGCAGAAAAGGGGCGGTAACTTTAGCTGTGACAGAGACCATAGAGATGACCTTGACCCACTTCGTGAAAGGGTCTATGGCAAAGATAATGTAGTGGTGTCCATGTAAAGCTGTAAGTAGTGGTCCAATAACATCTATACTGACATTGGCAAATGGATAAGTTGGTCCAAAGACTTAGTGTTAAAAATTAGGCAGTATAGGCCCATGTTTAGCACATATGAGACATGATTCAAGGACATCATGTAAGGAAGTAACTATACCAACCCAGTAACATCGATTTTTAAGCCACTGATAGTTTTTTTAAAAGCGCCATGACATACAGTCATATATGCCTCCATAATGGCCGTAGTTCTGATTAAAAGATGGACATAGGGGAGCCAGGAAGAATAACAATATTTATAAAGTAGTGCGATATTAAATTAGTTTAGGCCATCAATTGCTTTACCCGCTCTTGAAACTCTGGAGTATTTTGATCTCACGCTACTGGTCAACATATAAGTTCAGATAAATGATCTTCTTCAGTTGTGTATAAGATTAGTATTGGCAAATGAGATATTTTATTGTCATTTTGGTGAATAACTCTCAACAAATTAACTATAGAGAAGTTGCAATTTTGTAAATTGAGGGCTCAGTATGCGAGCTGGCCATATGGTCCTTCATCTGTTGTAACCACTGAAGTGACTCATGATAAGTTACTATCATAAGATGGTCCACATAGCGGTAAGGTCAGAACTGCTTGATAGCCAAGAGTAACGCTAAAATATTCTCTTTCAGTGACGCTATAGAACCTCTCCGCCTTAGTTAGGAGTTTACTCAAGTAGGCCACAGGGTGGTAAATTATTTAAAATTGAGTTGTGCTATCATAACTCCAACTTTTACCTCGCTATTGTCTGTAAACATAAGGAAGGGATTGTCAAGCTCAGGAAGGACCAGTATTGGGGCAATCATTAAAGTATTTTTCAAAGAATTTAAATCCTGGTGCATTGATTTTTCCCAGTGGAATGGAACCTCCTTTAAGGAGTAGATAACAAGGATTTTAACAAGTTTGGCAAAATGAGGGATGAATTGTCATTATAACTGACCACCCATAAAAGACTCAATCACCCCTCAAGCTTTAGGGGCGAGACATCTTCTAGATGGTGTTGACCTTATCTGGTAATGAATAGATACCCTTTCAAGTAACCTTTTGGTGAAAAACTACATTTTACAATGAAAGAAACAGAATTTGGCCAGCTATAACCCAATAGAAGTGGTTCTCATTTTATAAAACCTCTCAAAAGTACTTTAAGTGTTCATTATAAGCTTGAGAGTATACAATGACATCATCCAGGTAGACCAATTCTAACCCCTGGGGCATGTGAGTAGGTTCAAACAGGCCTCTTATGGAAATAAGTTCACATTCTTTCTTTCTTCAAGAGCCAGCTTAATTTGACAGTATCTCCTAGCAAGATTTATAGAAAAAACTGAGATCCAGCTAAGAGTTGGAGAGAATTGTAGATTTGAGGCAAAGGGTAGTTGTTTTTGCGTGATCAAATTCAATTTTTGCTTGTTCATTGCACCGTAAGGGCTGTCATCCTTCTTACAGATCAGCAGCAGGGGGAAGACAAGGACTATGAGAGGTCATTAGAAGGCCGGCGTCCAGCTGCTGTTTCAGTTCCTGAGCGAATTTTGAATCTTTAAAGTTGGAATTCTGATAGGGATGTGCCTGAATGGTCTTGAAATCTCCAATATGAACTATGTTTGAACCCATTTCATTAGGTCAAATTCATCAAGGCCTTTGGAAAATATCTAACGTAATCCTCAATTAGTGAATTGGCTATTTGCTGTTGATCACTAGTTATAGTGTCTCCAAACTTAACATATAATCATGTGATTATTAAAGCCTCTTCACGTCCTAGATTAGCCAATGATGCACAGGTGGATACAATAACATGTTCAATTGGTAAAGTACATAAATATGCGATTGGATAGCTTTGATAATCATTAAGGGCTTATCAGTGAGGTTTGCAATTAGAACAGTAATGGCCCCATGATATGCAGAATCAAGTATTCCAGATAAGTCCAAGGGTTCCCAAATCAATGGATTGGATTACACATATATCTCTGAAAGTTGCGCAAGGGGTAAGATACTTTAATTCCTGTTTTCACCAAACTTTTGGGATTTGGGGGTATGATTGTCTTATTGATGAGCTATTGACATTCTCTCTGCATCATCCACCAAAGTAGGATGAAGTGTATCTTTAGGGCCCATAACCTAATATTTAAGCCTCTCAAGGGACTTGTGATGTTCTAGAATGCATATCTAAGCTTTCTTCCTTCCCTTCTCCTTAGGCGAATTTTTGAAAATAAGCAGAACGTGGTACCTAAGGTGGAGAAATACGTGTTTTTGTGGCTAATTAGGGTATCAAACTTATATTGGAATTGTGTCTCAATAAGCAGATCATAGTAATAATTTTTCAAAGCTATGGAAGGAACTAACACTACTAAGAACTCAAACGTTATGGGAAATGATGAGTAAGCTCTTATGACAAAAGTGCAGTTAGGCCAGCAGTCCTATATTTCAGAAAATGATAATGATTAGGAAACCTTAATTTGCTTCATTAAACGGATAATATGACATTGACAAGGGATCCAGTGTCATTAATGGCCATGACTCTCCATATTAATAATACCTCTACTTGGGAGACTTATGATCAAAAATAAAGTATAAAATATATAGAATTTACATCAGGATAAGAAGTAGAATATCCTTTATCCCCATTAAGGCTGTCAGAACATTGAGAGCGTCAGGAGCAGACATGATGAAAATTGTAAGAGAATTATGAGAAGATTGTAAAGGAGCAGGTTTATCAGCTTAGGGTTCTTGTGCCCTAGGCTGACGCCTCTTTATACGCCTCATCTGATTTCTTCTTTTTAACATTAAATCTCCTGGTGGGTGTAGAAGCCGCATTAAAGAAAGTAACACGTTTGAACTTGAAATTGGGATTTTGTCCTACAGCATGGATGTAAACTTGATCCCTTGGTTAAAGAGGTGTGGTGATTATTTTTATCAGGTATTTCCTTAGAGGACTCCTTGATGTTGGGTTATATTAAACTGTTTAAAATTGATTAGAAATGGAGAGCAAGCTTGTTGTGGGAGATAAAGGACACCACAGCTGCAATTGCATCATCTAAAGTGATCTAGTCACAAGAGATTAGGGCCTGTGCTAAAGTAAAAATGGTTAGAGAGCTTATTATAAAATTAGTTTTTTTCTATATTGAACGCATTGAAGCCTAAATTTCTTAAACAGAGTTAAATCGCTTCCAAACTCTCTAACAATGGATTCATTAATTTGCTCCCAAGAAGTTATTCATTCAAGTAGGGCACCATGATCTCTCGCAGACTAATGCTGGGAGTTCTTTTTGGATGTGTTGCATCTTCTTCCAGTCCATGACTAATTCTATAGCACCTTCATAGACAAAAAGGAAAGTTCTGATGCTCTACGTTCCTGTACATTCTTATTCTAAAGGTGGTCTTAAAAAAGGTAACTGGATAAGACGGGAGATGAATGGCTGGGGTTTCTTGTATGCCAAACTATGAGATTTTAGTTTTAAAGAATATGTCATGCAAAATTGATCAAACTGATCCAGAGGTTGCTGAGTTCATCTTGTATATTATGGCCCAAGGCCTCCACTTGGTTAGTATAGGCTTTAGTTCTGAGAAACTGTTGAATCCATTGATTCTCAGAAGGTTAGTTGCAACCCGTTGTAAAAACCTTGTTACTGGGCTTCCAAGATTGAATAAAGAGTGATGAGTTTTAATTTTATCCTCCAGGTTGATTGACTAGCTGGTTGTCATATAGCTGCATCAGAACAAGCGAGTTGAAAAGTAATCTTTCCATGGAAAGCAGTAGAGTTAGATTATTTTTTAGCCGGTTTATTTCAACATCCATCCAGCCTCCACAAGCTACTCCCCATAATTGTCACTCAAATTGCTAATGCGCTCATTGTGATCCTCATATTAGGTTGGCGCAAAACTAGGAGGTTCTCCAGGAGGTTCCAGTGGACCTTCTGGCCCTTGAGGGCCTTCTAGTCTTTAAGACCTTAGGAGCCTCTAGGGGCTTTGGGTCCTTGAGACCCTTCAGTCCCAATAGGGCCGTGAAGCCCACTGGTGGCAATCATTTATAACGCAGTCCCAGCGTGGACCACATCATTAAGATATTAAATCCATACTATTAGGTATTTAACCTGAGCTCATAGAGCTAACATATTTGGATAATTGAGTTGACAAACTAGTCACAATCTGGTCTAATTGTACGTTTATTGGCACAGCAGCATTAACAAGCTTCTGAGAATATCCGTCATGCAGGCATATATCAATTATTATCAAGCTGGAGAGAAGTTTTGCATCTCAGTTGCTTTTTCTGGTTGTCATTAATAGCCTCATGGTTTTTTAAATAAAGTTAGAGGCAGCTTCATATAGTTTGAAGAGACGCGAGTGAAGTTTGTGGCTAGAACTATATTGTCTTTAAATCTCCATGTGATGCAGCCCTAAAAGTATTAGTCGATGAAAACCAGGTGAAAAATAGCCAGAGATAAGTCTCAGATTTTTAGACACTAATAATGCGGTACTTGGAAGGATAGCCATGGTATACAGATGCATAAGTTTAAAGCAACCTGGGGAGAGCAAGCCCTATTTGATCATTATCCAGGTTGTAAATTCATTAAGTTGATATTCAACTGTTTGAGTGACCTCAGCTGGATGTATTTGGTAGATTCCTTCATTAGGGGCCATAATGTTTAAATCCATGTTTACATTATAGTGTAAATTTCTCACACAACAAAAAGGTATATCTTCTCAGCTGGAGTGTACCAATATTATCACAACTTAATTCTTCCACCTGTTGAGTGATACTTTCTTCGCTGCAATGATTCATATTTTGGAAGATAATAATCTGGTTGCCTTGTTAGGTCTGGCAGAAAGCACCAATTTTTAGAATTCCATAAATTGTTGCCAGTTTCTACAAAGGTTAAAAAAATATGAGTTAAAATAAATCCAGATTTCGTCTTAATGGGATATTTTTCACTAGGACTCTGCACTATGGCAGTAATTAAAGGCGCGACAGACTAGAAGAAAGTGTATTTTTTGATAAAATGATGAGCTTTTTATATATTTCAAGGGGGCACTTTTCAGCGTGGGTATTTCTCTCAAGTTTTTCAAGATCTATACAAAGTCTTGAAGGAGCCAAAGCCTTTTATTGAGGAGAGGAGGACCCTTTTTTAATTCCTGGTGGGTTCAGTATTATTTTGGCCCTTTGATTCATTTTGAACAATGATAATACAAGGTTTTATTAATTATCAACTTCCAAAGTTCATATGGAGCTTCAGGTAAAGATCAATCTTCATACAAGCTAACTTATTTTAGGGCTTATCTGACACTCAGCATAATTTGAGCTAACCATTTAGGCTTATTAAAGCTGTACATTTTGGGATTTTAACGCTTTGCTAACTTGCTGGATGATTGGATAACTCTCTTTTAATTTAAGTTTGCACTATGTCAACTGGTGAGCAAGTTCTTGGTAAACTCGTCCATTTCAAAACCCAATTTGGAGATTTACATAATGGTCTCAAATTACAATTTAATATTGTTTTATTGTTCACCAGTTGGGGCTATCCATCAGAATGCCAATGGCCTATCCTGATTACCTAAATTAACCTTATATGCTTCCAAAGAGTATCAGGTTTGAGAGAAGATTAGACAACATGAGTTGTGTGATTGAGAAATCCCTGAGATTTAAAGCGACTAAGACAAATGATGAATCAGACCATATCAGAGAAGGGTTGCTTTATAAACGTGTAGGAACAGCCTTGCTGCTATATTTACGCCCCTCAGCTAGAGCCTCAGTTGTTTTGGAAGTGCATATGAATGTGGGTCTTTCATCCTGCAAATATTTACCAGTGACTTAAGTATAAAATTTACTAGGAAGGCATGATTGACTTTACCCATGATTTCATTGACTTCTGTCTCCATTGCAAAATTCAAGGTCATTCAAAACTGATTTTAGGAATAAAATTGTTGAGAAACATCACCCCTTGCTAACGTCAGTATTGATGTAATTAGACCCATGCCTTCCAACATGTAGAAACACCAACTAATTATCCTTGCCATCAAACATCTCACAAAATGGGCTAAAGCCACATCCATAGTCCCCGCCACACTAAGGCCACTGCCTCTTTTTATTTCTTAAACAAGTATTCACCTGGCAGGGTAGCCCAGAAAGTTTTTTTTTTAAAGGATTGTACAAATTTTGTGTCCCAAATGGTAAAAAAGTCAATTCACTAATGGGGACATATTAATCCTTTAAAGCCCCTAACACCAAATCACTAAAAGAGCCAGAGTGTGAACTAATGGAACGCTTATCTCCATTCCCATAAAATGTCCTTAGCTGATTTATCTTAATGAAACAAATATTCTCATAGTTTGATGGCTTACATGTAAACTATCACTGGGTTAATAGGATGGTCTCATACAAAGCTCTATAATATTGAGATCACGTGTTATCCTCAAGCATCCAACTGATATTATAGACTTACCCATTAGAACATTTAATCTATCTATGACAAGTCTGGACAAAAAGATTTTTAGAATTCATGCTCTGGTGGCAAAATCCCTAGAGACTATTACCTGAGAGATACTGAATAAGCCATTTATAGAAAACCCCTCATACCTGAATATCAATTGGGAGACTTAGTGCTCTTCTACCATTATCAACCTGAAGGAAGAGCCCATAAGCCAGATGTATTATGGTCTTGACACTATTTAGCAATATATTACCATGGCCTTAAATACTCCATCATCTTTACTTAATATGTGGACTGTTAATTATTTGAGTCCATGAAAAGGTTTCCATGGAGTTAAAAACCCCATCAGCAAAATCTTAAGGAGATATTGTCACGAAAAACTAACTTTGAGTTAGTTCAGATATAAAATAAAAACTTTGAGGATTGGAAACTGATCAGCAGAAAGCACAGCCCAAAGGATCTATTTATTGAAGCATAACCTCCAATGGTACAGAGAGTATAATCGCATCTAAAACAAACTAATTGTGCACAAAGGAGCCAATCCGGCCACATCCTAAGTAAATGCTCCCTTAAGGAGTAAATATCATGACAATCAAAGAGAACAATATCCTGGATGAAGGCATTTCCTTTTTGAAGACTATGAATACACCCTCGTTTAGTAAATAAAGTATACTCTAATAATTTTATCTGGTTTAGATTATGTAAAGTGCATTTTCTCTTGTGACAAGTATTTCCACTATTAAGCTGCTGACGCTATTACGTCTAAAAATTGTTTATCCTATAAGTGAAAGACAAAAATCTCTGGAAATCTAACAAACATACCTCTTGAGGCACCAAAGAACTTTCTCACAACAGCTCTAATGCTTTAGCTCATCAAATCTTTATAATGATATTTTGTTGTAAACAAATTACATTAGTAAATTGTTTATTTATATAATTTATTACAGATAAATTTTTTATCTTACAGCTAATTTATAAAAGGTTTAATTTAAGTACCCTGTTCTGATGTAACCTTCCTGTTATTATACCAACTCAAAATCACATTAAATTATCTACATTTAACAGTTTTTGTCTTTGGAACCTTATTTTATATTATTATTGTAGTAATCATTATAAGTTACAAAAAAATTATGATTGCTTATTCAGGAAAATAAGAGGAGGATAGTCCATATTTTAAACTTTTTTTCTTAAAACAAATATAGGATATATATATATAAGAGTGTAGAAAGAACTTAATGATATTGTCCTTTATTCTTCAATTTATTTATACAAACATCATGGTTTTTCATAGTTTACATATCATTATCTAATAAAGAACTTAACTGTAATTATACCGCCTATTAACTAACACCCATAGTTTAGTTGCTTCATTATATAAACATATAATAAACATTTTTTACTCACCACCTCTATAGTATTTAAATTGAGACAGCATACATCATTGTGCTATGTGATTCAATTTCTTTGTTTACAAATTTTATGTGTTTTTTTATAAGGCTCAGTAATTCTATTTTTTGATAAGAAGTAAATTGATGGTTTTTAAAAAAACAATGAAGAAAACACATTATCCACTACAGCCATGTGAAGCTAATTTATATGTATAGTCTTAAAGATATAGGGATTGATAAGAAAAAAGCGCCTCAATGTTCAGAGCTAAGATAGGCAGTGTTACAAATGTTAGAAGGATGTTACCAGTAGGGCTTTTATACGCCCATATAATGGTAAATTTACTTAAACTATACATTTAGATAAGTATCTATTACATAAAGAAGCTTTACTTTACATACCTTGATATGAGTTTTAATATTTGGAATTGTGGTTTTTAATATAGAAAAATCAAATTATTACATTCCCTACACATCATCAGGATAGAGGTTCCTTGACACTACAATCAATACTATATCTGCTACCAAGACGGTATATATTATGCTATGTTCATCTTAAACTTTACCACATGTAGATATTGAGCCTGCATATTGTTGCTATAAATCTTATCTGGGCACAAATTTGAAGCATTAAACCTGTTATACACCACTCTCCTTGGAAGAACCAAAAGATTTTATGCTTTATACCAGGTACTTTAATAAATTTTTGGTGTAGACAAAAAACAAATAAAAAAAAATCATGTGACTACTATATTCCTTCATGAAAAATTAATTTAAATCTATTTTATTTATTCTATTAAAATATATGATGAGCTTTTTTGTTATTATATTTAGACTTCTGATACCATGTATTATTCATACTTCTTCCTATAGCCATTTTTACAAGATAAAATTACTTTTCAAATTTACTGTTAGCTTATGCTTGGTTTTTTATGTTCTAAGAATCATAATTAATTAGAAATTAGAAAAATACTCTACTGCAAGATTTGTATGAACTTGCAATTTTCTGAAGTGATAAAGTTAGAGTAACTTGAACAGTATGTTATCTTTATAAAAATTGTAAACCCAACACCCACTATCTCCACCAGACACCTAAGATTTGTCACAAAAAATCATCAGCAAAGTTTAGACTTTGCTATAAATTAACTTTTCATCAGATAAACAAAAAAAACTAAACTTATAATTATGTGGGATAATGGAGCACCAATACTGAGTACACTTTTTATTTTATAAAATTTACAGAACTTTGTTTAGAGGCGGTAATGTGGTTAACACCTTTATATTAAAAAGACTACATAGATTTAGATTGTTAACTTTAACATCAGGTATTGTTAAGACAATGTTTTTTGCTTTCCTAAAGCTGATAAAAATTATAATCAAAAGAAATAAACCTGGTCAATAATAGATTGTAGCGCAACTTGTGATAAGCCTTATTAGACCTTAAGGAATACTAATAGTTCTGTCTTAGTGATCTTTCTGGTCCTTGTAGGAGTAATTGGACTTATAGGACTTCATTAGGAAGTGGCGCGTGGGCCCTATAGAACATACTAGACCACACAGAACACTAAGTCCTCACAGGCTTTTGGAAAAAACCCTATGATAAATTTCCTGTCACCTTATGATGTTTATTTACAATACAACTTTTTAGTACGATTAAATTGCAAGATTGGCCAATAGCACGTTGAAGTTATATAATTTGAGACTTGAAACCATCAAACATGAGGTTCAGGTAGATTCAATGAGGAATACTTGTATAGCATAGAATACTTTTGAATCTGTAGAGATAATATAGCTTTACAGAAAAGACAATGTGAAATAATCTTTTATCCTCACATCTTTTGTACACTTGTTGAAATTGATCCAGAAAGAGTTGTATAAAACACATGTACTTATCACTATGGGATGTTTTAATGCAAAATAAATTTTGAAATAGACATCTAATGAATCAATGGAGATAGCTAGTATTTGAGTTACTTTGTGGCAACTTAATATTAATTAATCTCCACTTTCTACCATGTTTAGTCATAAGTTACTACCCCTTCTTAGAGATAGTGTATGCTACCAAACACCAAAACCAATCTTAGCCTTTATCCAAAGACATATATCTTTTAAAAACAATAATATCTCATATAGGATCATAGTTATGGTATATAACTTCAGACTAAGTCTAATTTCTTAAGATACAAGCTATATAGAGCCTCTAAAAACCATCAATTGTCTCTATAAGGTCATCAAAAGGAAGTATTTTGTGTCCTACCCTCCAAAAAGGTACCCTTAGTTACTTGTTAAGATTTGGGAGGATAAGCAAGCTGAGGTCTTTACTTCTGGTTCGAGCCTTGACAACTCAACTCTTGAGCCATCACATATGAAACCTGTCCACAAAGACAGTGGGAAATCTGACCAGGAAGCATCACGTGCACAAAAATCAATGGAGATGCCTTCAGGAATTTTATACTCTGCTTCCCAAACCTTGAGAGATGAGACAACCACCATTGAGGTCATGAGGATGATGCAAAACAACGAGAGTACTGACCAGCAGTTGATCCAGAAGACTATGAAAGATCACATCGATGAATCCCCCCCCCTTGGGTTGGGACCATCTAGTACTAAAAAAAGACTATGAAAGATCATGATCATACAGGATCCATGGAGGTCCCTTAGGCACCACGTACCCATATATCATATAGATATTGACACTTTCTAACTCAATAAAGCAGTCTATTTCGCCCCATCTTTTTGTTTTAATGACCTCTCCACTTGTTTACAGCTTTGAGCCTTTTAGGAACATAGACTACATTCAAGAGAATTGTTACGCTGAGATAAGTGATGCATAATACAGGGAGCTCTGATATGTCTAAGTAAAAACGTCTATCAAAAAAAATGAAGAATAATAGCAATCAAGGAAAATAACTTGCTGATCAATTAAGAAGCGTAACTTGACGAATTAACACCTCAAAATATGAGTAACTCCCATGAATTCTGAAATCTTAGAGTTTTAGGTCACCTTCTGGTTAACCCTACCTTAATATAAAAATGGTCAGTATTAACTTTATATGAGAACCTCAACGAGATTATTCAACAATTAATAAATGGCATCTACTCTGTGAAAGGCCGCTCCAGCAATTCCATGCTTCTTTAGTACCTTCCATGATGCAAAATTTATATAACTCAGCCCCACTACCTGTGGAAGAGTTGGCTCTAGGTACCAAATAATATCTCCAGCGCTTTGTCCATCCTGCCATACATCATCTCTTACAAATAGTTGATTTGCATTATCATAAAGTCTCCTGACAACTAGGGCTTACTTAAACCCTACATTTAGATATTGTCAATCTTTATAACGCGGCCTCCTCTTTCACAACAATTAGGAAGACATTGTCAATAACCGTCAGTTAATGAATGAGGCTCATAACCAGCTCATGGTTTTGGATAGTGGAACTTTGGGGCTACCTCTAGGACCAGCTTCATCAGAATGTAAAACACGTTGAGGCTTCCTGGAATCAACACCTCAACAAAACAAGGACCTTGTGCGAACCCTCCAACAGCTCTACCAGGGTTTAGCCTCCCTTTAAATCGCCTCTGGAGGTGAAAGGAATGAAGGTCCTGATGGTCCTTAAGAACCTTCCAGTCCCACGATGCCTATTCCTGGTGACCCTGACAATAACTGGAAAAAGGACGTTCTAACAGTTTTCGCTGCCTTACGGAATCAAATGTGCAATCTTGCTTAGGGGCGCAAGCTCTGAGTGGACAGATCCCTCACAAGCCTGGGGTCTTTATTGAGGCCTTGTTGGATGAGATGCATAATTTTAGCGCATTCACCAAGCTCACAAATGATTGCATCACCCACCTTGAGTAAACCTGTAAAGGGTTTGAAACATGCATGAGTAACTTTAAGAGCCAGCTGCTCCTCCAACGTGCCAAGATTCAAGCATAAAGGAGCATGTTGCTCATAAAGTCTCCATACCTCTATAAACAGAATCTGGTAAGATTTCAAGAAGATGTTAGAGGTTTGAGACGATGACTGGACTAGCAGGCCCCTTGTGACTATGCAGAAACTGATATTTCCGAGCCTGCACCAGTTTTTAGTGTCAATACTCTTTCTACTCCTATTGTGACTAAATTTAAGCCTAATTTTAAGGAGAAGTTTACCCCCGGAGAGGAGAGCATTGTCTCTTTCCTATACGCTTATGAGAGTTTCATGGAAGATGCTCAATCAACAGAAGGTAAAGCATATTCTTTTCTTTATGATCAGCACCGCCCAGGAGATTATGACTCACCATATAAAGGAATACAACACCTGGGAACAAGGCTGTACTTCCCTAGTCCAAGAATTTGGAAGCAACCAAACCTAGTCCATTCAAAAGTAGGCGTTCATGGGAATTTGTAGAAAAAAGGTTAAAGCCTTGTGGAGTTTTCCAGATGATTCTATGCCTAAGCACAGCACTTGATAACCACTAACCGCATTAGTTTGGACGACGCCATAACTGCAGTCATCTCAGCGTTGGGATCTTATTCTGAGGTCCAAATGCATATGATCGGCCTGAAGAATAGTTTTACTTGCATTTGGGAAATTTAGAAGTGCTTAACGAGATACCTGAATCTACCTTTCACCAAAAGTCTCCCGCAAACATTTCTCCAACCATTTTAAGGTCCAAGTTGGTTAAACCTAGAAGAATCCCAGAACTAGATGCTCCAACTGCAATGGATTCTGTCACAGCACCAAGACTTGTATGAAAAGACTTGAAGTTGAGGAGGGAAAAGGGCCGTCTGAATGGAGAACGAGGCACTTCTTGCTGACATCCCTGTACCACCTATAGAACAATAAGTAACTTTAATGAGTCTGAGATTGCATACCATAAAAAGAAGATTCATTTTCATTGATAATAACAAACCTGATACTGCTTACTTTTCTTCTGATAAATACCTTATGCTCCTCTCACTACCTCCGCAGTTTAGGAGTTTAGTTACATGTGTCACCATTTGAGTCCACATAATCCCTGTCCACACTATTGTTGAAGTTAGCTCTCATGTGAATGTCATTTCATCTAAATCAATGAAGCACATCAAAATAGTTCCCAAATTGCCACATTGCACAGAATATGGTTCGCTGAGCTGCAATGTACTCGAACCATTGAGTCTTATTCTTCTCTTCCCATTATCTTTAGAAACTTTTGGTGAGTACCCCACTATTGCATTAGATAATCTGAGCTATGAACTACTCCTAAGAACTCGTTTTCTTCAAGACTACTCTTCCATAGTGCACCACGACAAAGGATTCTTATTCCTGTTAGGACATCAGGTCATAATGGTTTTTAAAACTTCCTGCGACGCAAAAGGGAGGTCAAAGCTCAGGCTTGCCTACTGGAGAGCGAAGGCCAAATTAACCAACTCAAGTATCATGTAAAGGGCTCTTGCATACCAATACTCCTTCCTTTGTTAGATGGCCAAGAATTCATGTAAGTTTATTTATCTAAGAATCCCACGACACTGCAAAGTCCTAGGTTGTTGTTGACACCCAAGTTAATGTCAACATACCCTTATACACCTGATAGAAGACCAAAACCTAGGTAACCCATCTTTCAAGAAGTTCCTAAACTGTCCCAGAATTTTAGATCCCGACTATGCTGGATCCATAAACGTATTCTTGCTAAACTCACCAACAAACCTAGAATAGTGGGGCCTAATACTCCAGTTGATTATGTTCGCCTACTACCTGTGGAGGCCAATAACGAAGTCAGCAGTTTTGGAAGTCTAAGGGATCTTCAGTTAGAAACACCCCATCAGTAGCTCTAATTGATACCTATATAAGGCAAGATCTCACTGGTGAGAAACAGAGGCAGGTCAAGAATTTATTGGAGGAACTCAAAACTCTTCTCAACCTTTACCTATGAATTTTGCAAAATGAATATCATTCTTCATCGCGTGGATACTGGGAGCGCTCCCCACATTTGGGCCCATTACTACTGAAAAAGTAAAGCTGAAGAGGATCAGGTGGCTGTTGAGATCAAGCAACTATTTGAAGCTGGGTTATTGGTGTCTTTGCGTAGCACTTGGACCTCCCCCCTCTTGTTAGTTCAGATTAAGGATGTCAGTCATTGTGTGGTGATGGGCAATTGATGGCTTGGCTTCAACATCAAAAAGGGTTGTTATCCCTTATCCAGATTGATAATTCTCTCCACTTGCTTGAAGGTCACAATAATTTCCCGCTATGGATCTTGCTAGCATATATTGGCCAGTAGAGCTCGCCCTCAAAGATCAAGCCAAGTATGCGCTTAAAGCCAATGAGAGTCTTTTTGAATCACCAAATATACCTCAGGGCTTTTGCAACGCGCCCGCCACCTTTCAACGCACCATGAATGGGATCCTAGGCCTCCCAAACTATCCTGTGTCCTCATGTACCTTGATGATATCACTGTCTTTTTGTGAACTTCAAAAGCCATGTGGAACACCTCTGGGAAGTCTTTAACTGACTTAGAAAGGGTAAAAACCTTCAACTTTTAAGTGTTCTTTCTTCCAATCAGAGATGGAATTACTTTAAACATAAGGTCTCAAAAGATGGTATACAGCCCATCCCAGATAAAATTGACGCCAATAAGAAGATGTTGCGCCCCTTAGAGTCTTAGTGATATTTAATTATTCCTTGGCATGGTTGGCTATCATCTTCAGATCATTCTTCAGTTTGCTGACTTAGAAAGACCCAGGTCTATCTCCTACATAAAATTCGTTCCCTTTAAGTGGCTGCCTGAACATGAACAGGCGTTTAGTGCATCGCAGACCGCTATTTGACTAAGCCTATATTATCTCTTCTTCATTTCTATTGAACCTTTTGATATTCATGGATGCTAGTGATGTCGCTGTTGGGGCCAACCTAGATCAGCATAATGAAAATAAGGTCAATAACCCAGTAGTATACTTCCACAAGACCCTAAGAAAAGCTGAATGTAACTATAGAGTTTATGTATGAGTGCCTGAATGCTTTGTTGCAATCAAGCATTTCTGGCCTTAACTCTAAGCACCCATTTCATTGTTATCGCTGACCATTCCTCAATATGATGGTTTCAGCAGATGAAAGCCCTGGATGGTCATTCAGATATATAGGCTCTAAGGTTGCAGAATTACAATTTTACTATTGTCCATCACGCAGGAGCAATTCATCAGAGCGCTGATGGTCTCTCAAGGATGTTGGTAGTTTCTGCCCAGAGCCCCTAAGAGGAATGATTGTACAGTCTAATTGGCCAACCCAAGCGATGGTGTTTGTCAAGAAGTTGATAGGACTGGATGTTAACTCACCTATCCGGCAGATTGTAACTATAAGTCAAGAAAATCAATCAAAGTTCTAATAGTTTGTTGAATTGAGAAAATCCTGTCGAAGCCTTGATAATAGAATGAAAGCCTACAATTGCAGCCAATACAGATTAACTAATTGGAAGGATTAAAGACCAACAAGGATTACCATGTATTAATCGTTGAGCGTGAGAATGAGCAGAGGGAGATCTTTTACAAAGAAAGAGACTAGTAGGGAAGAGTTTAACGGAAGTATCCATTAGTTTAATATTAAATAAATTAATATCGCTAGGGCAATGGCTCCTTATTAAGTACTTTACTAATAATTATTAAGGGCCAGAAATCCTCATATCACTTGTACTATGCTCAATGGTTTTACCCTGTGCAACCAGGTTAGCGAAATAAACCAAATTGCCAAAACTTAAAAGTGGTGCTCACTGCAGGGGGCCATTGATCAACTTATTAAAGAGTTTCATATTCGCCAAGAAATGGTACAACCGGTCCCCTTGATGGGTTCCTACCTTAGTTTATTGAGGTATCTCAAAACGCAGAACTAAACCTTGCTTTGGATACATTACTCCAGGACCATAAAAGTTCTTTTCCATGAGAATAAGGGTATAACGGATCAGATGGACAAGGACTTCCACCAACTTCACTTGGGTGGCTGCCAATCCAACCAACTTTCTGACCACTTGGGTGATACTACAGAGTGGCTATACTGTGCAGAGTGGAAATTGAATAGTGTCTCTAAAGAGAGGGATAGGTCTGCATTTACAAGCTTCCCCCATTTAACCACGATGGAAACATACCTGGACTTTTTAAGCGGTTTGAATTTGCATTAGAAGGAGCTTCTGATATGCAGAAGGCTAAATTGTTGTTATCTGATCTGGATGTCAATAGCGCCAACCAGGTCACATGTTACCTTAAGAGTAGTACCATAGCATTTCAAAAGGTGAAGGAGACCATGATCTACCTGTTTGGGGGTGTGGCGAAAATGGTCAGCGCAAGGAAGAGTTTTTGACAATTCAGTTACAGAAGAATGAGTCCATGGTGGAGTTTGCAGAGTGGTTTACGGTGGAGGCTCATATGTTGGTGGGAGCGAATATTTTAACAAATGAGGAGGAGGGCATAGCAATAATGGCGGCTATTAAGCCATATCATGAATTGTATAATGCTATGAAGCAAATTCTTCATGGTGGCGCGGAGTTATTATAAATTGTCAATTGTTTACGCCGTAAAATATGTCACCTTTAATGCTCCCATTGTGAATCAGAATGATCCTGCAAATGATACTAAATTTCCATCAGGAAAGGGGCCCCAATGACATGGGAACAATCCATTGGTTAATTCTCATCCATTAAATGCTCTGGCGGCTCCTTTACAACCCCATTATTACCAAAGAGCTGATCCTTTGGAAAATTACAACCCATCATTTAAATCTTGACCCATAACTTTGGGGGTGATACAGAGATGAAGGCCATCTACATATGTTAGTTTCTCATGTGACAATGGAGGCTCTTATGCAGCTAGCTGTCCGGGTAGGCTGAATGCTCATGCAGTACTGGCTGCCCTGACAAACAGGGAAAAGGTCAAGCGGAGTAGAGATGGGATGCTCTATTTCCGCTGATTCAATCCTATTTGTCCCTGATGATTCTCACAAGATGCTCTATGTCAGCCCTGGTACACACCCTGACAAAATATTATATCAACAAATCCCCTACGATATATTGGCCTCAAACAAAGGGAGTGACCCAATAGCATAGAATTGGAGTTTCGCCGAGATATGCAAAATCCATACGCCTGGAAAATTCTCAAGCGTAATGGGACAGTTGACAGCAGATCTTCAACAAATGTCGCAACCCTAGAGGGGGTGACCATGGTGATCCTAGTAGAACAAATTGCCCAGAAAAATCCACATGTCAGAGCTGGTATTATCACTTTTCTGTATAAACAAAAGCCCTTGGATGTTCATGTAATAAACATCAAAGGTTCCTCTTATTTGGAGTGTACATACTATAATATCAGTGCAAAATACCAAAATAAAGGTGAATATTGACACTGGTGTCCCATTAATATTTCATCCACAAAGCTCGCGGCTAAGCTTTCAATGAAACCTGATGTAGAACACCAAGTCATTTACAGGACCTTGAGGGCACAGAGCTCTGTGTCAGTAGGCGCTTACAGAGAATTGCCTCTGAGGTTTAGTTCTGTTGGTGCATCCACTCCAGTGGTAGTTCTGCCTAAAAATCACTACAACATGTTGATTTAGCTGCATTCATGTGGCATTTTGAGGCAGTGATTTATATGGCGGAGGGAATCTTTAATATTCTGGGACAACGGATCCTCATCTATTTTATCTCCAATGGAGTCCTGGAAGACCCAATCTACTCCAGACAAATTAATCTCACATATAGCAATGGTTTGATTCCTGTATGATATTGGAATATGAAGTGGAGGATCCAAGCTTTCCTACCCATATTTACGAGTACAATGGTATTCTGCTATAGGCTGCAAGTACTTTAAGTATCCCTTTATGGGCATCAGGTTATAATAGGGATGAAGCTCATAATAGACATCTATGAAGGACTCTATGGGGAATTTTTAGGGCTCTACCAGCAATCAAGCTAAAACCACATGTGGCTCCTGGGCTCCTGTTACCAGGGCGGGGGAAAGTGAAGGTGCTGATAGAAAACCTGCAGAAGGAGCCTATGAAGGTTCAAAGGCACCAAGTGGTGGCCTGCCTGCATCTGATTCCTATCAATGAGGTCCACCGTATACACAATTTGGGTCTGGTGAAGACCTTACGCTACCTTTAAAAACCTCATCCAGCGTGTTGACTGTGGTTCTGCATGAGGATCTAAATGGTCTGACAGAGGACCAGAAGGACTGGGTGATGGATCTGTTTGAGAATACTAGGCATTGTTGCATCTGATGAGCACAACTTGGGATTTACACGAGGGATTGTGAATTGGTTGGACATGGGAGATCACCCTCCTTTTTGGTTATGGCCTATTGATTGCTCAAAGGCGGCGGAAGAAGTTTTATCTGAGAAGATAGATAAATTGTTGAACAAGGAATGTTAGAGCTGCCAAAGAGTCTCTGGGCGTCCTCAGTGCTGATTGTTAAGAAGAAAGATGGCACCAATTGAGTAGTAATCAACTACCAGAAGCTTAACAGCATCACAAAAAAGGCTTGTACCCACTTCCATGAATTGATTACGCTTTAAATCGTCTGGGCGGTGCCAAACATTTTTCTGTTATGGACTTGATATTGGGATACTGGCAATTCTAGCTTCCTGCAGCGGAACAAGAAAAAGCGCTATAATCACCTCAAAAGGGTTGTTCAGCTTACAAGTATGCCACAGGGTTTGTGCAATGCCCCTGCTACGTTCCAACGGGCTTATGGACGCTATTTCTGGGGACCTAAAGCTGTCTTGCGTTCTAGTATACCATGACAATATCAATATGTTCTCACAGACATCCATGGAACATCTCAGCCTCTGGAACTATAATTACTGATTTAATGAGGCTAACATCAAAATTAAGCCCTAAAAGTACCGCTTTTTAGAAAGCAGTTGGAATAACTCAGGTTTGTGGTAGACTCCAAAGAGCATAGTCCTCAGCCAGCAAAGGTGGAAGCTATATGCAAGATGACTTGACCAGGTAATAAGCGGGATGTCCAGGTGTCTTTGGGGATGGTCAGTTACTACCTGGCAGTTTTTCCCAACTTCAGCTGTATTGGGACTCCACTCTTCGAGTTATTAAAGAAGAACACTACCCTTTCCTGGACTTAATGTTGTCAAAACGCTTTTGATGTCTTACAAACTGCGTTGGCTAGCGCGCCTGTTTTGCAATACCCAAATTTTATAGAGATTTAATTTACAAAATGGATAATTTCCTTTCCGCCATAGGGGTCGTGCACTCCCAAAAGGAAGATGACGGTGTGGAGCCCTTAACATATTGTAGCTAAAGCTTAACAGGTACTGAACATAATTACACTGTGACAGGGTGGGAGTGCTTAGCAATAATATATGCACATAAAAAATCCAGGTTTACTTCCACGGGGTTAATTTAAAAGTGGTTATGGATCATTAATCCGTGCGGTGGCTGCAGAAGCTGAGGAACCTGAAGGTGGCTTACACGATGGGCCCTGAAGTTACAAGCATATGACTTTAAGATTATACACCAGCCAGGAGCAAAGCACCAGAATGTGGACTGTCTCTCACAATTACCAATGGTCGCCATTACGATGGATTTGGCAGACATGATGTATAAGAAGATGATTGTGGGCGAATCATGATGAGCTGTCACAGGTGATCAAAGTGTTGTATGGGCTGCGACTGGATACCTTTTTGTGCAACGGGGAACTATAAAAAAATTGGAGAAAAGATGCTGAGTTTACAGAAACCTTCTGCTAGGACAGAAATTATCTTGGATGCACATAGAACGGTAGGTCATGAAGATTTGCAGAAGACGTTGAAGATTTTATGACCACATTACTATTGGGAGAGCACGCACTACTATGTGATTCATAAAGTTGCTTGTTGTCACCAATGTCAAGTGGAGAACTCTTTCCACAAGAAAACATCCTATCACTGGTTAATCCCCGTTTCGTGTGGCATACTGTTTCCATTGATGTGGTGGTCCCTCTGCTCATGAATGTGAATGGCTCCAAGTATATACTTTAAGCCATAGATCACTTGAACAGGTGGGTAGAAGCAAGAGCGCTCAAGGGCTTAGGAGCTGTAACTGTGACCAAGTTTGTTATGGAGTGCTTCATACAGCGGCATGGCTGTCCAAATTTTATTCTCATGGATAATAAAACAAGTCTACATTGCATGTCTTTCCTTAGTTGATTGAGTTATGGCCACCTGCGGAGTCTTCATTACCCCATACCACCATGAATACAATGGGATGGTCAAACGGGTCATTGGCACCTTCGTGAACATACCATGTAAGCTTGTAAATGATTGGCCTGCTGACTGGATTACCCTTCTATCCACCGCCGTCTTTGTGTACAACATTAGCTATCATTTGTTGATGGGGAAAAGTTCTTTGCAATTAAATAATGGAAGACTCCCGGATCTTCCACCATTGCTTTATTCCTGTTTAAAGGATACTGGCGGAGTAGAGCCCCAGAGCTATCTGACTATTTAACGGACATGATGATTAAACTCCAAAATGAAGCGTATTACATTAGTTTAGCTAAGAAGATTTAGGATCATGCGGGTGACCAAGGTAGACTCAGCGTTATCCCAAAGTTTGTGGTAGGAGATCTTGTCCTGTTTTACAACCAACATGGGTTTGGAAGAAGGAACAAGATCGCCAGCATATGGTTGGACCATTTGAGATAATTGAGAAGACTGGTGTCATCTCCTACATTATTAAGGAACCCGTGGGAGGCCAGATTATCAACTGAGTACATGTAAGTTCCTTCAGGTATAAAATCAATAAAAGCTTCTCATCCAGTAAAGGGGGTTATGTCAAGAAACTAATATGACTGGATGATAAAGTCACCTATTCGATGGATTGTAATTATATGTTGAGTGAATCAATCAAAGCAATAAGAGCTTGGTGAATTGAGGAATCTTGCTGAAGCTACAATGATAAAACAAAACCCATACAATTGCGGCCAATAGAGATTTACTAAGTGGAAGGTTTGAAATTTGACAAAAATATTAAGGATTGAGTGATGAGCATAGGAACAAGAAGAGGGAGATTTTTTACAAAGAAAGAGAATAATAGGGAAGAGTTTAAACGAAGTAGCCATTAGTTTAATATTAATTAATTTAGTATTGTCAGGGTGGTTAGCCTGGCAGGTAAAACTGCTTTCACCCTAGTGCAGGTGTTGAGTTCGAAGCCTATACTGGCTAGAAAAAATTCTTGGTGTGGTATATTTGTTTCAAGGTCAACCTACCTCATATATTATTTTTAAATTAGTATTGTCATGGAAATAGCTCCTTATTAAGTACATTTTTTTTAATTTATTAAAGGCCAGCAATCCTCATATTGCTTGTCAGTTGCTCAGTGGGTTTTACCCTGTGCAACCAGTTTAACGGAATCAATCAAATCCGCCAAAATTTAACAGGGTTGAAGACTCCTTAAATTCAAGCAAAGTTTTAAAAATGACCTAAGTCACTCAGATTTAGGATAAAAACTTTATAAGAAAGTACTTAAAGAAATGGCTCCCTTTTATCTGCCCTTCTTCCTGTACCAATGTAATTCATAGAGGGGCATATGACTGTGGGAAATGGGGAAGTGAAAAAGACCCATGAATGGCTAAGGGATCAATGCTATTTGGTTTTAATGGTTGAGACTATCC